>CANXYC011194387.1:0-17074 GCA_948193065.1 Aleurites moluccanus
AAGAAACATATGAACTTGATCCAAGAATATTGATCAAGCCATTCACATTATATAAGTATATAAATATATATAATAGGATAATCAAATATAAGAATACTTTGGTCATTTTAATTTCAAAGAATAATAATCAAATGGGATGTACATACTTACCTCTTACACAAAGTTCTCTTAAATTCCTCCTTAGAATTCTGCTCACTTAATTACTCGATCAATTCGAATTTCTTCTCCTAAGAAATTTTTCAAATATACAAAATTAGGATTTCTCCAAATCAATAATATTCAACATGCTTTCCTAATAATTAATTATCTTAAAATCTTTATTCTTAATTTCCAACAACAATTTCATTTATTTCTTAAAGAAAATCTGCATTAAATTTTTCGGAGTTACTATTCATGACAGTCTCACCAAACTGATTTCTCCCACATTAATTACCATTAATAGTTTTAGATCACTAGCAATAAATTCTATATACCCAATATTAATTATCCTAACCCATAGACTTAAATAAATCCAAAGAAAATAGCTTAGGAAGAAAATTTACCTTATTTCCGTCAAACTGAAATTCTGAGATTACTGCTCAAATCTGATGATTTCTGCCTTAATATTGACTAATCTAGAAGTCTAATGCATTAATTTGAGTATTAATACTTTAGAATATAAAATAGAACTAATCTGAGAAAAAGACTGAATTTAATCGAAGGAAGAAGAAAGAAAAATCATGAAACGCTACTGGGGTTTGCTGGGTTTAAATAAAACATTGTCCCAGAAACACGCTAGCCAGCTCGCCTCGCCAGACCTGCCTCGGCAAATCTACTTCGCCTAACCAGCTCGCCATTCCCACTTCGCATTTCCCAGCTCGCACTTTCCAGCTCGCCAAACTTGATCCGGCATTGCCTCCTCGCTATTCCAGCTCGTATATGCTACCTCGCGTTTGCTGCCTCGCCAGACTCTCCTTGCGAATTCTTCCTCGCATATGCCACCTCGACAATGCTTCTTCACCTCTTCGCTTCTTCGCCTCTTCGCCTCTTCGCTAACTGCCACTTCACACATTCCCTCTTCGCATAATACCTCTTCGCATAATGCCACCTCGCCTTATCCTCTTCGCCTAAGCTCTTCGCCAAAACTCTTTGCCAACTTTCTCTTCGAGAATTGCCACTTCGGCAAACTCACGTCGCCACTTCGCCATTTTGCCACTTCGCAAAATGCCTCTTCTCATCTTGCTGGCTCGCCATAACAAAATTCTTCTAAGTTAAAACCTTGCCTGGACATCTCACACTTAGCCAGCTCACAAATGAGCTACAAATATCCAAACTTACTAATTCTTTTTATCACTTAAAATTAACATATAGGGGTACAACATATCAAAATTTCAAATCAAAAGGACCAACACATAGACTATGGTGACTCTCCAAAGGTCACCCATACTTCTGCCTTAGACTCTCTCCGAACAGGTCTAATAAAACCCACTCTACATTGAGATATAATTATCTAAAAGTTCTGAAATTTTACAGTCATCTTCATAATACATAAAGGAAATTTTTTTTTTATGTTCACACCTTTAGCTAATTCTGCCTCAGTCATTCCCAGTAATTTCAAACAGACACTGCATCCCTGCAGAAACTCTCAACCAGACCAGCCTTGCTCAAATAGATACAACTCATATCACACACAGAATTTTTCCAAACCATTTTATAGAATTATAATCAAGACATAAACTCACAACTTTCATGTTTTACACTTTACCAAATTATGTTTTTAAGATCATGCAATTATCATCACAAAATCCTATAGCATCAAAAATCAGAAATTCCTGAAATTCTCAACATTCTTATTTAAAATTAAAATAATTTTCCAAACTTACAAAATCAATAAAACACTACAAAAATGGCAAATATTACACCAATGAGAGTAAATTCATTGGTCCATCGTGCACTTTGGGAACCTAGCTGGTAGGGTTACTGTACCAGTATTCCACCTAGAGTGGACGACGAGCTCTAGGCGTATGCCTGGCCAAGCATATGTATGCCTGGCCAAGCATGCGTTTGCGATAAGATAGCAAGGACTACTGATGAACTCTGTTATGATAGGTAGCATGGCTACTAATTCATTCTGTAGTTTTACCATGATATTTGATAGTGCTATTCGATTGTGAGTACTTATGTTTCTTTGTAAGCCTAACCACATTATGATTCTTACCCATGTTATTGGAATTGATATTTCTTTCAGATTATATATATATATGTGTGTGTGTGTGTGTGTGTGCGCATATGTATTTCTTTCTTATTGCATGTTCATATCTTACTGAGTTGAAGGCTCACTCCTTTTCTGTGGATTTCAGGTGATAGTGTAGCTTGTGAGGGAGCTAATAGAGAAGATCCAACTTCTTGACTCATTCTTCCAAGAAGCTTTCATTGTAATTATTATGAAATATGATTATGTATATTTATTGAATGGTATTATGACACAATATGTATTGGGAGTATACTATAGAGCTCCGTAGTTGGTCATTGGGGATGATAATATTTTAATGCATGATTTATTGGGTTACTCTTATTCCTTAGTGATGTGGGATGCATCTTTTGATCAGTAAGGAACAAGAGAAAATTTATGAAATGATATAAAAAGAAAGATATGAATTATGTTTATATTGATCATAGAAATAATTATTGTATGATATCTATATTTAATATGAATGTGTAATATAAATGAGATCCAGGATATGGGAGTTCTACGGGTTTATAGTGGCCTTAAACCTATCCTTGCCCTAGGACCATCGCACCACTGGAGTTAGGGTGTGACACAAATAGTACTCCATAACAAGCCTTCATTTCAACCATTCAGTTTTTATCATATGACTAATATTCTCCTCACAACCTTCATCTTCTTGAAGGATTGATCCTAAATATTTAAAATGGGTGCTTTGGGACATTGTCACTCTATGCAAACTAACTCTCTTATAATCTTCACTTCGGCTTACTAAACTTGCAATGCATGTAATGCATTTTGGTTCTATTTAAACTAAAACTTTTAGACTCCAAAGTGCTCTTCCACAATTCTAAGTTTCTATTAACTCCCTATTATGTCTCATCTTCTAGCATAATATCGTCTGAAAATATCATGTACCAATAAATTTTCTATTGTATATGCTTTGTTAATTCATATATAACCAAAACAAAAAGGTAAAGATTCACTGCAGATTTTTAATGCAACCCAATTGAGATAAGGAAAGCTTCTCGAGTTTTCTCCAACTATGCGCACACTAATAATCGTTCTTTCATATATATCTTTCAATATTTGTATATATCTAAGTGATACCAGCTTGTATTCTAGCACTCACTATAAAACTTCTCTTCAGACTCTATCATAAATCTTCTCCAAGTCGATTGTTAAAAATATGAAATCTTAAAGATATTTAATTATTAAAAATAAAAATAAAATGTCTATAATGTGTGTTTATATATTTATGACCAAGATTTGTTTGAAATTAAATTAAGGGATACGATATTGACATGCCACTTTTAATTTTTGACAATCCTATATTCTTTTTTATTTTTAAACTTGACTATAATACTTTTGTTACATTGTTTAGTTAGTAATTTTTGTAAGGAAAGAATGTAAAATTAAATTTTATTTTTTTATTTATTATTTTTAATTCGCACATACACACACATATACACAATTTAATTATATATAAAAAATCTTTTATATTTAAGTAAAATTTTTGTTTTTTAGTTTTCATAAAAAATGAATACTTATGTACTAAAAAAAAAAACTTAAGTTTCATTTACTTTTATTTTTTTATTTATATTTTATTGCACAAAAAAGATATTTTTATATATATATTTTTAAAAAATATATTTATTAAATAGATAATTTTTTTATAAAAATTAAAATAAACTTTTCATTTTTACATATTATAAAAAAATTATTTTACTTTTTAATTTTAAAATTTTAATTTCATCGTCTTATTTTTGAGCAAATATTTATTTTAAATTTTTAATAAAAAATATGATTAACAAATTAAATTTTAAATTATAATCCTACTAATATTTTATTTTAAGAATAAATTTTAAAATTTTCTCATTGTAAATATCTTTTAATTATATATTTTACTAAAATATCTTAATGAATTATATATATTTTTTAAAATTAAATAAATTACAGGACTAAAATAACAAATAAATAATCAAATAATCATATGTATATTGTTAAAAAAATAATATTTTTAAAATTATTATATTATTTTCAAAATATATTGAGAAGTATCAACATTTTCATATATATATATTTTTGGTTAATTAGCTTTCTTGATAATAAAATTTTTTTTCTTCCAAAATAAAAATTAAACAAAATATATATAAAAATTTTAAAAAAAATTATTTTATAACATGTAAAAATGAAAAATTTTATTAGCTTTGTCTTGAATTGTTCTGAATTGCATATTAGGATTTGCAGTTCATTCATTGGATTTCAATGCAAAAGAGATTCTGAACTCTTATCCCTCTTATTGGTGACTTAACGAACTTTAATTATATTATCTTCCACAACAAAAAAAAAAAAAAAAAAAAAAAAAAGAAGAAAGGCGTACTTTCATTTTTACCTCAAATATTGACCTTTATTTCTCTTACTTTCTGTTTTGATACTTTGTTGTTACATTTTCTCAAGTGAATTGCATTTAGATGTGCAGTTGGCTCTATCTTTTGAAGTTGTAATTTCTTTATCTTAAGCAACTGGATCTGGAACTAACATTTTTTTACTAATCTTGATAGGAGTTTGTTCACAAGATCTTACCTAAGTTAGAACATTCTTGAAATTTTCAGAACTTGTAAATTTGTTACTGCATTGCATTCATTGGGTTTTGCTGCAATACTTGACCAACCATTTTGCCTTATATTATCGTTTCATTTTGGAAATCCTCATTGTATAACTTACAATTGTTTTCATTGGCTTCCTCTGCATAGGACATTAACATCGTCGTGGAAGACATTATCTCATATTGTAAACTAGTGACCTAATCAGTGCTTGCAATAATCATTTTTTTTTTTTTTTGCATAAGACCTAACAATTATCAGAATCATTCTCTCATATTGTCATCAACTGGTATACTACCTACTAGACTTATTTTATAGCTTTGTCCAGATCAATATTTGACCTAAATTGCATTATAGGATTTGTAGTTCATTCATTGGAATTCAACGCATAGGCCAAGCACGAAAGAGATTCTTTACTCTTTATCGTTTTATAATACCATAAGCTTTTTTTTGTCTAATAAATACAATCAATATTATAAAAAAAAAAATAATCTCCAATTGTGCTAGTAAAATATTAAAATTCGAAATTCGATATGAAAGTAAACTTTATTTAATAGATTTTTTTTTTTTTTTACAAATTTATATATTTTAACAACAGTCTGATTACTTGAATATTATTAGTAAATTTTTTAATTTGAATATTTTAAAAAGTCTAGGAGAATACAAGTTTTTTTTAGTTGATATTGGTAATTCCAAAATGAAGGAAAAATTTAGAGTGAGAGAGGGAGAGTTAATTATAGATTATTAAATAAACAAGGAGCCATTTCTGGCTACACCCATTTAAATAGTATATGGTTTTTATTAAAATCCATGGGCACATACATAAGTGAACTTATAAATAGGTAAGTGCTGTAACTCACTTATACAAAATCAATTGACTTGTGTTAAGTCAAACACTCACTCACTTATAAGTTTTTTATTTATTTTATCATTATTCGATGTGGGATACTTTTCCCAACACACTCCCTCAAGTGCAACCGGGTTTTGGCTCATGGCCTAACATCAACAAGCCGGTTGACATTTGCTCACAAATGGACCTGGCTGATATCTTTTCTTTAATTTCGATCCGGACTGGCATCATCATCAGTCCAATAACAACAACGAGGGCTCGAACATGGATTCCAAAATCTAGCCCATTTGGGCCTGAAGCTCTGATACCATATTAAAGTCCATGGGCCCATACATAAGTGAACTTATAAATGGGTAAGTGTTGGAACCCACTTGCACAAAACTAATTGGCTTGTGTTAAGTCCAACACTTACTCACTTATAAGTCTTTTATTTATTTTATCATTATTCGATGTGAGATACTTTTTCCAACACACCTCTCAAGTGCAACCGGGTTTTGACTTATGGCCTAACATCAACAAGCCGGTTGACACTTGCTCACAAATGGACCGGCTGCTACTCAAAAACCCTAGCGGCCCTCAGGTCCACCGAGCTTATTCCTTCGGTTAGGGTTTTCCGATTCAATATTCAACTAGCAACCATAGCGGATGTGAAGACAGAGGTAGCTGCAGGACAGCCAAAAAAGAGAACATTTAAGAAGTTTAGCTTCAGAGAAGTGGATTTGGATGCTTTTCTTGACATGTCCACTGATGAGCTTGTCAAGCTCTTCTATGCCCGTGCTCGCAGAAGGTTCCAGAGGGGTCTGAAGAGGAAGCCTATGGCTCTGATCAAGAAGCTTCATAAGGCGAAACGGGAAGCCCCACCTAGTGAGAAGCCAGAACCAGTTCGAACCCACCTTCATAACATGATTATTGTTCCTGAGATGATTGGAAGTGTTATTGGTGTATACAATGGGAAGACCTTCAATCAGTTTGAAATCAAGCCAATTGGTTTTGTATAAGTGAGTTCCAGCACTTGCCTATTTATAAGTCCACTTATGTATGGGCCCATGGACTTTAGTATGGTATCAGAGCTTAATACCCAAACGGGTTAGATCCTGAGATTCATGTTCTAACCCCTGTTGTTGTTGTTAGACTGATGATGATGCCAGTTCGGACCGAAACTGAAGAAGAGATATCAGCCGGTCCATTTGTGAGCAAGTGTTAACCAGCTTGTTGATGTTAGGCCATGAGCCAAAACCCGGTTGCACTTGAAGGGGTGTGTTAGAAAAAGTATTTTATATCGAATAATGATAAAATAAATAAAGGACTTATAAGTGAGTAAGTTTTAGACTTAACATAAGTCAATTGGTTTTGTACAAGTGGGTTTCAACACTTGCCCATTTATAAGTTCACTTATTTATGAGCTCATAAACTTTAATAGTTTTAAGGAAAAAGAAATGCACTTATCCTATGATTTGAAACGTTTAGGACAAGAAGAGCCACAGCATATATGCACTTTTGTTACTATATGGTGATTGAAGTGGCTGGATCCTACCTAAAAACGACACCCTTATAAACCCCACTTGTTTTCTTGTTTTTGGATTAGATAATTACATTAGAGGAGTTTTGAACTAATCCACAATTATTCTTTATTTCCCCTTTTCACATTATATATATATATATATATATGACTTTAATCTCAATTCTCAAGTCAGTCTCTTTCTTTATATATTACCCAGATGAGAATGGATTCTAAGTGCTAAACTTTTGTAAGGTCCACTCAACCACCTTTCTTTTTTCAAAGATTAATCAATTACTCATATTATTAACCATAATAAACAAAGATATCATTGCTGGCCGAAAGTCATTTATATGTATGCATCTTTAAAGTAATTTAATAACAAGTGAGTTTTTGATTTAATGGTATTAAGTAAAATTATGAATTTAAATATTAATTAGAGTTAAATTAAAAAAAATAATTCAATTTTTTATCTTAACATTGCAATTGCAAATATTATTACTTTCAAATGTATTTCTATTGATATGTTTGAAAAAAGAAAAATGACAAGAGCCATAGAATAAGATTTTATAATGAATTATTAATTAGGATGAAAATTTATTTCAATCTTCTGTATATTAAGAAATGGATCTCTCGTTTCAGTGATATTATAATCGTTTTTAGGATTGAGATATCAAATCTTAATTTTTTTAAAAAGATAAAAAAAATCAACCTCACATTTTTTAAGATTTATTAATTTTATGAGAAGAATATACTAACACATTTTGATAGATTATAACTCATGTTGTACTAATAATTCCATGAGATTCTTCTTCTTCCTCCTGTTTTGGGATATTTAGGAGTTTAATACAATGGTTTCTAATGGGAAAATGCATGAAATTGTTCTGATTGATAGGAGAGAAATTGTTCAAATATATTATATATATATTGCCCTAATGCAGCACCAATTTTGGTTTCCTAAATATTAAATGTATAAACAAATAATTGACTTGCTTGAGGAAAGAAAAGAAAGTTCACTTTGCTTTAATTTTTTTTTTTTTGGGATAAATTAGCTTAAAGACCTTTTTGTACAAATTCAACAATTTATTAATTACATGCAACTCAACTATAGTTATATAATATATATATATACTTCCACTTTTATGTACCCATGATTGCAAGAAAAAGTTGCTATTAAACATGTAACAATTAACAAAGCACTTAACAGAAAAAAAAAACTAAAACTATCTCATCAATCACATTCCTTTGGTCCACAATAGATATATAGAGGCTTTTATAATATATCCTCCAACTTTGGAATGGAAATTATTATTTTCATTCAATACAGAAACATAAATACACAAACTTATTGAATCACCTCAAAACGTAAATGATAATTTCATCTCAATATATAAATATACTAAATCATCTCATAATACAAAAATAGTAATAACTATATTAAATTATTTTATTTTTTATATAATATTACAAGTTAGATAATTCGACTACTGAATTATTAGCATATAACCTCTCCGTATATGCAGGTAGTCTATTTCTAAGAAATATAAGTTCAAACAAAGAGGAAGGAAAGACAAGTGTGCAAGTTCTTTTTTTTTTTTTTATTTTATTTTATTTTTTTTTATAATAATGCTTCGATTAGGACTTGAAACTTGAGACACGTTAATTCTAGAGATGATTCCAACACCACTGAACTAAATTCTCATTATATTATAGATCCTATTTTAAAAAAGGATCCAAAATTTTTGAAGAAAAGGTTGAAGAAGGACTAAGACTTTATTTCTTGATGAGACAAAGAAAAAGAAAAAAAGATCTAGTGATGATGGGGATCAGGACCTCCGGGGCTGACTCTAAGAGAGTGATTGAAACCACCAATCAATTCTTGCCTTCTTAAGTTTTCTTTCAAAACCTCTTTGACACTTTCAATCAATGATCGATTGATGATTTTGTGATTATGATGTGAAACCAAATGAATGGGACGAGTTTCAAATCTTGAAAATGAAATCAAGATCAAGAAAAGCCATAGCAAAAATCTCTTATTAGCAGTAGACATTGGCTTGTATTGTTTAAAGAAGTATTGAATTGCTCTAGGCCTCTAGCTACTTGAATATACAAGTGCATGTGTATACTTTGAAAGCTAGAGAGTTCTCATATATATAGAGAGATTGGCCGACCACCATTTTCTTCGTTTTAATATAATATATGAAATGGATACTAGGGGGAGTCCACTTACCATGTAGATAATAAAACTTGGGGAGTTTCTTGTTGTTATTTTATTTTCAATTAATGTTAATGAATTTTCTTAATATTTTTACACCACATTTTTGTTTGAGAATTAAGAGGAAGATTTTAACATCTATGAAATTAAAACATCCATTCTTAGAATAATTTTATCTTTTTCGTCAGTTAAGATAATAATTATTTTTACGTTACATTGAGTAGGATTTCTTTTTTAATAAAAGATATCGTAAAAAAAGATACTAATACTTTTAATTGATAATTTTAAATTATCTATATTTCGTTAAAATTATTATAAATAATATTTCAACCGTAAATTTTGAATAATGATATATAAATCATCTCTAAAACTATAAAATTGTGAATTCAATTTCAATTAAAATCTTGATTAGTTAAAACAATAATACACTAAAATCTTCATTTTATTTAATCAATTTATCTATAAATTATTTTGTTAATTTAGATTTACAATTATAACAAAACTCTTTTTTCTTGACTTAAATATAGCCTATATATCATTTTTAAATGAAAACGTTGCATTATCTTTAATCTATAAATTTCAAAATTAATTTTTAAATATTAATTTTAAAACTTAAATAATAAATAATAAAATATATATAAAAAAACTTTACTTACTAATTAAGTAAATCCTTAAAATTTGTGATTATTGTTATGCTTTAGAATGATTTTTAAGCTTGATGATGATAATGTGAAAACTAAATATAATGCCGACTATGGTATAAAGGAATTAAAACTTTTACCGAATATTGACAAGTTGTGGCTTTTGGACAGTTTTAGGTATCAACATCATAATAATAATCTCGACCAACCCATGGCTTAACCTTAGATTCTAACAAAGGAATATCCTTTATTTCTTCGCCAACCCAATCTTTTGTGAGTATATATATAAGCTTAATAAATAAAATAAAAAAAGCCTTAAATAACATTGAGAAAAAAGAATTTAACATTCGCAAGGTTTTGGATGAAGTAGAAAATAAAAAAATTAATTCTGAATAAATCGAAAAAAATTTATGTGTAAAAAATTAGATTTGAATGGCCGAATTTTTTTTCTTTTTTTATAAAAAGCTGAATTTAAATGATTCAGACAAAATTTTTTTTACAAATTAATAAAATTGTTCTTTGGCTGGAATTATTTAATTGGCTCTCTGTCTTTGATTCAAATTTTTACATTCTTTTTTAAAATATTGTCACCATATTATTAGATTAAAATATTTATTATTTTATTAAAAAATTTTAATTTGAACAATTTTATACATAAACCATTAATTTTTTATAATGTTATCACTGATTTATATTATAGTCAATTTTTCAGTAAAACCATTTATAAAATTATGATAATCTTAAAACTAAACTCAAATCAGAATAAATAAAAAGAAGGAAAGGAATATCCTTTTAATTTCTTCATCAACACAATATTTCTGTTTGTATGTGCAGCATATCTTTCTTGAAAAGGAGTTTGTATATACACATAGTCAGAAAAGGCTCCTTCTTTATTGGAAAAGCCAATAAATTCTTCATAATAGACACTAAAATTATCTTGTGATGATGCCTCTTGTCAAAGATTTTCATTTATATGCATGACTTTTAGTATCTATTATGAAGATTTTATTAGCTTTTGAGATTTTTGGAAGAGATGCCTTATTTATATATATATATGAACAAGTGTGAATGTATAGATTAACTTTAAAGTGAAAAAAGAATTGTGAATCTAATTGTTTAATATTCTTTTTTTTTTTAGGAATCATAATTAATTTGCAATTTTTCTATCATTTTTGGATTGTTTTTATCATAATTATGTTTAATGTTTTTTTTTTTTTTTTATATTGGATTTGGTAGTAATTAAGCTCAAGGGTATGAGTTTGTTGTTAAAATTTGCAATTTTTTTCAAAGTTTAATTTTAGATTTTCTTATTGAAATCAATAAAGACAAATACAAATACGATGGTCGGTAGCTATTATTCTCTTGACAAATAAGGAAGAAATATTATTATCTTTGAATTTCCATCATGAATAATGCTAATAACTTTTTAAAATTGAATTCTCTTTATTTTTTCTATATTATTAAGATATGTAACATATAATTTAAAATTAATAAAAATTTAATAGATCAAAAAATTTTAATGATATTATTATTATTATTATTATTATATTAGTCAATTTTTAAGAAAATTTTAAATTATATTACATATTTATAAAAAAAAATGCAATATAAAAAAAATTGTTAGCACTCCTCTTCCTATTATTATGGCCCTCTATGTGAACAAATTAAAGATTATTTGATCACATTGATCATAAAGTAATATGAAACCGAATGATAATAAAATATTAATTATATATTTATAAATAATCAATATTTACTCAATTATAGAAATAAAAAATAGATATTATATTCCCTCATATCTGATTTTGCGAGCTACTTTTAAGAGGAGTTTGGATCTATTTAAAATGAATATAAAACGTCGTTTTGAAATTTAAAAAATACTAAAAGGGTTTTTTAAACGTTTGGCAGATTAATTTAAAACGTCATTTTGAAATTTAAAAATAGAAAAAATTTAAATTAAACATGCCAGTTTTTTTTGAAATGATATTTTTAAAATTTTATTTTTCAAAATGTATTTTTAGTAAATATTGCTTTCTATAACATTAGTATATACCTCTGCCTATTAAATATTATTTTTAAACTTTTGGATAAACAAATAAAATAAAAACTACAAATTCATCACGAAACAGTGTCTATTCTCTTTCTACTTGAAACAATGTAAAAAAAAAAATGATAATTACTAATTTCTTTTAATTTTAAGAAACAAAAATAAAATGAACTTTTTTTTTTTAATTTCTATTTGTTGAAAATTTAAATATATGAAATTGGTAAAATATCAATCTCTTATTGCACAAAAAAATGAAAATTAATTATATTTATTTTACCCGTCCAAAAAGTAATCGCAAGCGAAAAACTTTTTTGATTTCACAGTCTAAATCTTCAATGTCAATTTTCAGTTCTTCACTGATGTGAATTGCATAAAAAGAAAAAAAATAAGGATAAGGTTTTTGTAGAACTTCCATTCAATCTACATATAGCAATAATTTTTATTTAAATAAAACTCTTTATAACTTCTCACTAATAGGAGGTTACCTAATTCATTTAAGATTCAAACTAACTATATATAATAGTTATTATTATTTATATTAATTAATTATTTCTATAATCAACTAATATTTTATGGATATGACTCAATATATCGTCATGAGTATATCTGAACTCGTATCCAATTATTTCAATATCTTTTACTCGCACATGATGAAACACAACTTACTTATGACTAACTTTATAAATCATACTCAACAAATATACCATGAGATCGGTGTATATTCCAAAAGCTCTTCACTATAAATATATTGGGAATACATAGCTTCTCGACAAAAGTATTTTGAATAGATAAAGTATGCATTATCCTATATTTCTTATCATATTTCTTATGTCTCTTGATCTCATAATAATTTATACTTAAAACTATGTTAACTCATAAATATAATTGGTCGATATTGAACACAAAAACTAAATATGATCACTGAATTATTGGCAATACTCATACCTAAATATTTCAAAAATCTTTTTAGTTAGAATGTCTCTTGTATTGCAACTGCAAATATTACAAATTTAGCTTCCATTGTGAATAAGGCTATACATGATTGCTTCTTGCTACTCTGAGATATGGTGCAATTGTTAAGCAAGAAAATAAATCTAGAAGTGAATTTTCTCTCATATGCATCTCCAACCTAATCAACATCCATATAGTATCTTAATTATAGATCTCCACTTTAATAACACAATGAGTAATCTACATTATCCTTTGGATATCTCAATATCCTTTTAACTGCTTTCCAATGTGTTAGATCTAAGTTGGAATTTAATATATGCTTATCATCCTAATAGAAAAACAAATATAAGGTATCATACACATCATTGCATTCATAAGACTTACAACCGTGCTTGCATAGGGAATCTTTTTTATTTGTTCTTTCTCTTCTGGAGTCATATGTCATAATCTTAGGCTCAAGTCTTCGCTTTTGGCAATTGGAGTATCTATGGGTTTGCAATCATGCATATTGAAATGTTAAATAACTTTCATAATGTATGTCTTTTGAGAAAGAGACAATAATTTTCTTGGACAATCTCTTAAAATCTTATGCCATGACCGGAATCTGAGGGTATATGACTAATACTAAGAAATGACAAAACTTAAGGCTTTCAGTATCTATAGTAAGCCTGATTACTCAAAAAATGATAAAACTGCACTATAATAGTTGTAACTGTCTCAAAACAAAGGTTATGACTCATTTATTAAGCAGAACCTAAACAACAAATCAAATATCTACCCCTCAAAACTATCATCTCAAACATATCCATCATCATCAATCAATAACATTATATTTCTGCTTAACAGAATAACACAATTAAAATAAGGAAGCTAAACTATCTTTCAAACCCTACAAACTCAACTATACAAAGATAGGAAACAAAAAAAAAAAAAATAGGAATAATAATACAGAGCTCTAGAATTTGTATTACAACATGAATACGAAAATAATTACATAATTTAAAGCAAATGTCTTTACTACTGGAGGATGAAAGACAAGAATACTTGAATAGAAAATGGACTTTTTTAAGCTCAACTTGCAAACTAGGAAATATATGTTGAACATGAATAAGTGTTTGGCTCAATGAGTTATATAATATTAATATGACATACCATACAAATACTAAAAATGCAAATGCAATATGTCCAACGACTAATTAATCATGCCATTCACAAGATAAAAATGTTCGAACAAACAAATATTTACATCATCACACAACTACAAAGTTATACATCATCATATAATTATACAAGAATGAGAATTAGTCTACAAAAATCATATTAAATCTTAATTTGGGGAGTCGATCCCTCTACCTAAATCTCTGAATCCAAATACTATCTCTTAAGATTTAATCCATAGGGCCGCAGCCGTTCTTGGCCTAAACAATGCAACGTTGACCCGACTGATAGCAACACTAAATGATGAGCAATTTAGCAGCCGTTATACACCAGTCATAGCATATCATATTATAGTCAACCCATAATCATGATCACAACCTAAGTATCCTATGTCATCTTAATTGTAATACCTGCCATTTCTGTCATTTTAATTAAATTGTATGTTTGAAGAATTAATTAATTAAATATATGGATATTTTGAAAAATTCAGAAATTTCTGGTTTCAGTTGTAGAATTTTGTAAGATTAATTGCATGATCTTAAAGAAATAATTTGATAAAGTGTAAAATATAAAAGTTGTGAATATATGTTTCATTTATAACTATGTAAAATGGATTGGCAGAATTCTGTGTGTGTGATGAGTTATGTCCCATTGAGCAGAACTTGTTTGGTTGGATATTTCTACAGGAAGTCTGTGTGTATTTGGAATTTCTGGGAATGACTGAGATATATTGAGCCAAAGGTGTAAACATGAAAAATATTTCTTTATGTGTTGTGTTATTGTCTGTAAAATTTCAGGATTTTTGGATAAGTATATTTTAGTGGAGAGTGGAATATATTAGGACTGTTCGGATGGATTATGGGCAGTAAGTCTAGGTGATATTTAGAGAGTCACCAGGGTCTGTGTAGTTGTTCTTGTGATTTAAATTTTGGATATGTTGAGACTTTATATGTTTATTTTAAGTGGCAAAAAGAATTAGGAAGTTTGGATGTTTGTAGCTTAATTGCGAGCTGGTTAAGTATAAGTTGCCGAGGAAGAGTTAAATTCAGTAGGATCTGGTTAAGGCGAGCCGACATAATGCGAGGTGGCATTTTGCGAGCCGGCAATGCAAAGTGGCGAGGTGAGATTGCCGAGGTGGCAGTTCGCGAAGAGAGTTTGGCAAAGAGGAATTTGGCGAAGAGGTTTAGCGAAGAGGTTTGGCGAAGAGGAAAGGCGAGGTGACATTATGCAAAGAGGCATTATGCAAAGAGGGAATGCGCGAAGTGGCAGTTCTCGAAGCAGAGTTGGCGAAGAGGCGAAGAAGCGAAAAGGCATTGCTGAGGCGGCATATGCGAGGAAGAGTTCGCGAGGAGAGATTGACTATGTAGCATATGCGAGGTGACATATGCGAGCTGGATTAGCGAAGTGGCATTGCCGGATCAGTTTGGCGAGCTGGCTTATGAGAAGTAGCTTTGCCGAGGTGAATTGGAGAGCTGGCAAGTGAAATTTCTAGGGCAGTGGTTTATTTAACCCCAGCAATCCAGTAGTGTTTTTCACGATTTTTCCTTCCTTCTTTCTTCATTAATTCCAGTCTTTTCTCAGATTAGTTCTATTTTATTTTCTAAGGCATTAATACTCAAATTAATGCATTAGACTTCTAGATTATTCTATATTAAGGCAGAAATCATTAGATTTGAGCAAAAAATCTCAGGAATTTCAGTTTTGAAGAAATAAGGTAAATTTTCTTTCAAGATTATTTTCTTTTAGATTTATTTAAGTCTGTTGGTTAGAATAATTAATATTGGGTATATAGAGTTTATTGCAAGCAATTTGAAGTCATTAATGATAATTAATGTGGAAGAAAATCATAATTTTGGGACTATCATGAATAGTAATATGAACAGTAAATCTGAATTAAATGTAGATTTTTCTTTAAGAGATAATTAAATTGATGTTGGAAATTAAGAATAGAGACTCTAAGATGGTTAAATATTCAGAAATCATGTTAAATATTATTGATTTGAGGAAAACTCTAATTTTGTATATTTGGAAAAATTTCTTAGGAGGAGAAAATCAAAGTAATTGAGGAGTTGGAGTTGAGCAAATCGCTAAAGAAAATTTAAGAGAAATTGTGTAAAACGTAAGTATGAACATTTCATTTGTTTTTATTTCTTTGAAATGATATGACCAAGCATCCTTAATTTGTTCATCCATATATATATATATATATATATATATATATATATATATATTGATCAACCTTCTTGGATCAAGTTCATATGCTTCTTACTTGTTAAACTTGATTTGAATGATGATATATGTTGATGGTCTTACGACCAATGTGCTTCTTATGAGATTGAAACCACGTGACCCTATGGATAGAACGCTCTTCCCAATGAGAGTAAATTCATTGGTCCATAGTGCACTTTGGGAGCCCAACTGATAGGGTTTTTATCAGTGTTCCACCTAGAGGGGACCTTGAGCTCTAGGCGTATGGCTGGCTAAGCATGCTTTCACGTTAAGGTAGCAAGGCTACTGATACGTATGTTATGACATGAGATCAGTTCTATCAGATGAGATTTGATAATGCTATTCTTTGTGGGCATTTTATATTCTAAACAAGAACCGTGATTAGATTTGTGATATGATTTGATAGTGCTAATTATTATAAGCACTTATATTCCTTCAAATAAAAGCTTGTGAATCTCTCATACATATATATATATATAAATATATGTATATGACCATGATTTGATATTCAGATTCTTGATCTATGATGTTCATATCTTACTGAGTTGAAGGCTCACTCCTCTTCTGTGGATTTCAGGTGATAGTGTAGCTCGTGAGGGAGCTAATAGAGGAGATCAAGCTTCTTGACTCATTCTTCCAAGAAGCCTTCATTGTAAATATTTTGATATATGAT
>CANXYC011194445.1:0-11843 GCA_948193065.1 Aleurites moluccanus
ATATATTTATGCCATATGTGACATTTGCATATAATATGCTATAACAGGACTACTGCGATGGCGTAGTAATAAACCATCGACTGTGATCACAGATTTATGCTATGGCCCTTGCTAGGGAGGGTAAGAGTATTCCCTATGCCATGGTTGATTGGGGGAGATGTGATGAAAGGAAGTTACAGTATGATATATGATATATGATACATTACAGATATCCTGTTATATTATATGCATTATGATCCATGCTGTGTATTTCATCATGCTACCATTAGCATTTCTATCTACAGATCATTAATGGATAAATATGACTGTCATGAATATCATTGCTTACTCATATATATATTATGACTCACTGAGTATAAAGCTATACTCACCATTTCAATGTTTCAATGTTTTCAGGATCTCAGTAAAGAAGTCATCCATTGGCTATACCATCTCCAGCCTTGGATTAGATGTAGGTATCAAGGTCACTTCTGTGTATAGAGTTCCTTGGTATATAATGTATAGAGGTTTGAATTGACTTAAGTAAAATGTTAAATGATCAAATGGTTAATGATATGATATGGACATGTATATATTGTACATATATATATGATATATGAGTTTGAGATAAATATATATGTGTTATATGATATGGATGAAAATGTTGAAGTGCAAATTGAGTTGAAATTTATAAATGGAGGATATAAGGGGATGTATGTTATATTGGGAGTGCTTTATTATATGTATGGCGAATAGCTTAAGTCAGAGTTTCAAAGGAGACTTTGTCAGTTTTTCTGCATGCATATTTGACATATGATGATTTAAAAAAAAAAATTATCACCTAAAATGTATCGCAGGTTAAGTTATAAATGTAAAAGCTTAAGCATGGGTTCTTTGAGGTACTGGTGGCTTAGGCATTACCCGTACCCTTGGACCGTCATAGTCTAAAATTAGGCTGTGACAGATGTGTTTGAACATTTTGATATGGATATAAATGTATGTTTATATATTCATATTTTAACAGGGGTGCAGCTGATATGGTAAGCTTACATGACTGTGGCATATGGATAAATGATATTACAGGGAATTGTTATATGAGTTGATATAGATGATGCATTTTGAGTTGCATTTGGAGGTTGAAAAAGGATCTGATATTAATATTTGAAGTGTTTTATTATGTTTTCTATTTGGGCAATGTTAATATTACAGGGGAGACTCTATCCGATTTTCTGTAAACTTAAAGTGTTTTTGAAAAAAAAAATATGTTATAAAATGATTAAATGAAATGAAGCATGTAACTTGGGTTCTTCGTGGTACTGGTATGTAAATTATTCTCGTGCCCTAGGACCATCATAGCCCTATAGTGTGGGTTGTGACATAAAGGAAAGTCATCCTTTAGGCAAGCCTTGTTCAAATCTATGTAATACATATATTCTTACCTTTCCATCTTTCTTGGGTACTGGGACTATGTTTGCCAACTATGAAGGGTATGTAATCAGCTCAATGAACTTGTTCTTTAGTAGTTTAACAACTTCTTCTTTAATCTTTAGTGACCGTTATGCCTTTAACCTTCTCAACTTCTGCTTGATAGGCTTGATGTACTCATAAGTTGGAATTTTATGGAATACAATACTTGGGTCTACTTCAGTCATATCTTCGGGTTGCCATGCAAACCAATCCTTGAATTCCAAGACCTCTTTAGATAAAGAATCTTTATCATGATATAAAAATGTAAAGTATATGAGTTTTGGATTATCTTCTGTGCCAAAATTAATTGATTCTTTATTTTCCTTTTTAATTTCATTTATTTCATTTTCTTTTGATGTATCATTCTAATTGGATTTATGAAAAGAAAAGTTTGACAAAGGAATATAAGAGGAAAAGGAAAATGTTTTATTATGAGCAAAAGTCCCATCATCATGGGTTAAATCAAAGTTAAAAGAAAGACTAGAAAGGTCTGTTATAGAATCAGAACTAGAAAGCGAAAAGAATGACTCAGATGACTCGGATGACTCGGACTCAGTTTCATACTCCAGCTTGTTATCTTCTTATAGTACCAATTTTGTGGTGGGGAAAGAATGGTTTGGTTCAACTTTATAGGGTCTGCTTCTACTCCATATTCAATCATGAAAACTTGCTCAAAGAGAGTAGATTCTATGTTTTCTTCCCAATCTTTCTCCAACATGTAAATTGGCTTGCATTCTTCTAAGTTGAGCTTGACATCAAAGAAAATTTCAAACCTTGGGGTCAGTTTTTATGTTAAAGGGAAATACAAAGGTTCAGGAAAACCATAATAAGGGAAATATTCTCCATCTTTCATAAAGTAGCCATTTAAAGTTTTAAAGTAAGGGTGCATTTGCTAATCAAATGGTTCACCTTTATTTTTAGCCTTAGCCCTTAGCTTAGCTTTCATCTGAGTCTCTTCTACCTCCTTGCTCTTTTAGTTATTAAAGGAGACAGTGTTGGAAGTGGAGGCATTATTCTGGTTATGCCTTTTATGGTTTCTCTCCCACAATGTAGTGTTATGCTCCCGAGATTTTCTCATGGATTTATGGAGGAAACTTTCCCTATCTTGAAAAAGATTTGAGGACAGAGAAGGATTGGTGTTTATACTCGGTTGTGGGATAGTGCTAAACATATCAATACTAGATGTGAGACTTGGGCCACTTGAATTTAGCTTTAATCTAATCAATGAATTTCTTAATGTTATCCAAGGATTTGGTTAAATGGGCCATTGCATTTTAGACAAGAGTATGCTGAGCATTTTGGGCTTTGCAAAAATAAGCTTGTTGAGTAGCTAAACCTCTGTTGAAAACATTTTGCTGCTCGGCTAAGGCTTTGTTAAAGCGGATATGTTAAGCTCTCAATGCAGATTCGAGCATAGTTTGGAAATTTTCCACCTGCTTCTTTAGGAGATTGGTGAGGAGTGTGTTCATGGTTTCAAGTTCAGTTCCAACTTCAGTTATGGGTAAATCAGCCATTGATATCTTCAAAAAATAAGAACTAAGGGTTAGGTCTGGTTTAACTAAGGTTTAAATGGGTTCCCTAATCTAAGATAGCATAGTCATCTTAGTTGGGTTTATGGGGTAAAAAGACTTTTGGTGTACATGGGCTTTGACTCAGAGGTTCTTGGTCCAACAATTATGGGTGCATGGACATGGCATAAATGCATGAACATGTTATAGGGAAAAAGGTTTCATGATGATAGTTTAACAATATTCATTATAGTACATGAGCCCTAAGGTCTAAGATCTAGGTTCATTATATGAGGGCTAGGTGGATTGGATAAAATGGTATATGTCACACTAGTGTGATGGGTACCCTTTTATCCAACTAGTAAAAAAGAGTATTTACTTTCTTTTCAAACCAATTAGTTGTCCTCTTGGCTTTTAGAAAAAGAATGTCCCTAGTGGAGTCGTCAACTATGAGACCTTACCCGAGCACCAAGATATTCTTTCGGGGTGATTTCTCACGCATTAAAAGCATTTTTTTTCCTTACATTTGCAAATCATATCTTTAACTTTTATTTTGAAAATTTTCTAGAGTCGCCACCTTAATTTTTAATGAAAAAAGAAAAAAAAAACCCGATTTGACTCTAAATTATAACCCAAAGATAAAATCACTAGACTTTTCGAACCGAGATTAAACTCGGAGACTAGATTTTTTATTTTAAGTAACTCTTATTTTGGCTTTCCATTTAATAATCGATTTATGAAAAGAAAATAATGTCATGAACAAGTTATAAGATGGCACTCTAATATGAATGAAGCATAATAATTTACAATACTCATAACATAAACAACAAATAATAAAGTAAAAGAATTTAATTATATTACAATCAAAACCCAAGAGGACAAGAGATGTCAACTCTAGCCCTTATGAAAATTCTAGGTTGACCACACATTCCCCAAAATAAGATGAAATACAAAATAATTTAGGAAAAAGATTATTTTTTGGTACTTTTGGATTTGAAGGCATGAAATAGCTTGCCTGCATATCTCTTTGAATGAGAATCAAAATCCATGTGGTTCTTCCTTTTACAAAGGGTTAGGTCTGATTTTAAGAAAAGTCTGATTTTATCTTTTCTATTTTATCATGTTTTGGTTCTTTTAATTGATGCTTTGTCATTTTAAAGAAAGATAGAAGAATAGACATGTAATTGATTTTGAGTTTAAAACATGATACCTTACTTCAAAACTTGGGTGGAGGGCATCTTAAAGTTATTCAAGATCAAAGTTTCACTTTTGTCGAGGTAATAAAATTAGTCCAAAGGTTGAATTATTGTCCAATTTTAATTACCAAATTGAATTAATTAGTCAAATTAACATAAAAGTGATGCTAAATTGACTCAAAGAGAGATCAATTTAGGTCTTCTATTCCTTCAACTCAAAAAGAGTTAAAGAAATCGGTACAAAATCAAAAAGAATTGAACCACTTACGATGAATAAAGTTGAATAAAGGGAGAGAAGGGAGAGCCAACTAAGGAAAACTCTACTTAGTTATTCTAGTATATTTTTTTTGGAGTGTATGGATGCTTGTATTTATAAGAAAAAGGCTGGGAGTCAGAATATATGAAAATACAATGTGGGATTTAGAAAATCTGGCGGGACCACTTGGCAGCATCAGGGCTTCATCTTTAAGGCAGGGAAGCTTCATGTTGGTGGCAGGAGGATTGAACAATGGCTGCAGTGGCCATTAATGGTGGCAGCACAACCATGTGCTGGTGGTTGGCTCTAAGCCATGGTGGTGGTGTTGCAAATGGCTTGGCTGGCTACCACTAAACTCGTTTTCAACCCTTTTTAGTCCTATTCGCCCTATCCGAAGTGGTTTGACCTCTGGTTAATGCCGATCAGTCTAGCATGATCTGGTTTGTCTATACCGGAGTCAACTTTGATCTCTGGTTGATTGCTATTCAATCTGGTATGGTCCGAGTCTACTTGGGGTGCAAAATCATATGTTCATATAGCCCACTAAATGAGCCTTTTGATTCTTTAGGCGGACCATAATGGCACTCAGCTGAGGCCTTATAGTTGGCAACTCTATTGGGAAAAAACCATTTTCAAAGAAAATGAATAAGAGGACTATCAATTAGTTTCAAAAAAATATTTTTTGAAGAAATTTTAACTTGGCTTTCAAATTAAATTTGATTTTGCATTGCATGCATCACTACATACTCTTTGTCCAATACCAATTATGAATTTCATCCCCTGGATCACGAGTAGCATTGATCTAACAACTCCTCTTTGAGTATGTTGGAAGATAGTGAAAATACCCATCCCATGATGAATCCTTAATCATTTTTAGGTGTAACGAGATTGTAGAACTATTGGACCCACACGAGACTCTTTGTTCCATATGTGGTTAGGTATATAACTGCTCTAATATTACGGGACCCTTTATCCAAGCCACCCTAACCTTCATATAGTTGAACCCTAGGGCCCATTCCACAATATATCAAATGCCATATTCATGAAACATATTTTCCACATGCATACATGCACACGTACTATGTCCATGCATAGAATATAAAAATATAGACTTATGAACCAATAATCGAAGAGTTAATAGTCAAATCATAAACAGTCTCCAAATCGAGAAAACCCGAATAATCAAACACTTAAATAAAAAATCGAGTATCGACTTGGACCGTGAACTCGACCCACTAAATAGAAAACTGAGAAACTAACCTACTTACTCAAAACACTAACCAAATAATGAACCTAACCCACTAAACAGTGAAACCGATCCACTTACCCGAAAACTGCCTATCCGATTTAATAGTGAAACCGATCCATTGACTAAACAATGAACCAAACCCACCAAACAAAAAATATGTATATCAAACTAAATAGTGAACCTAACCCACTTACCTAAAAAAAACCATGTAGTGGATATGACCCACCTATCCAAAAAGCGTGCACATCATACTCTCACCTTTTAAAGTCCGACCAAACAGTGAACTTAACCCACTAAACAGTGAAATTGACCCACTTACCCAAAAACCAAAAAATGAAATTGACCCAAAAAGAATGTATGTATCAGGCCTACACTTTAAACAATGAACCCAACATGCCTATCCAAGAACCGAACAAACACTGTATAATACCCAACATAGTGAATCAGATCCACCAACAATATCAGACCTGAACCTCTTATAATAAAACTGACCTACCACCAACAATATCAGACCCACACCCTTTATTGTGAATCTGACCCACCGATCTTAAAACTGTGCATATCATACCTGCATACATTATAGTGAATTTGAACCACCAATCTTAAAACCCTGTATATCATACTTACACCCTTTATTGTGAATCCGACACACCGATCTCAAAACCATGCATGTCAAACCCGCACCCTTTATAGCGAATCCAACGCACCAATCTCTAAATCATTCATATCAAACCCACACCTTTTTATAATGAATCTAACCCCTTGTGTTCTTTTATGCAATGTCCCAATTCCAAAATAGTATCGACCTAAAAGCACAAAACTTTTACCACGCGCCCAAAACAAATATGGACCTGAATCATAAGGTTAAACAAAGATGGCCCTCACCTAAAACATAAATAAAGATGGTCTTTACCCTAAGCCCTAGACAGATATAGACTTGAACCATAAACCTAAATAGAGATGGTCTTTACCCTAAAGCCTTGAATAGAGATGGCCTACACCCAAAGCCAAAACATATATGGTCTTTATCCAAAACCTAAACAGAGATGGTCTTTACCCTAGGGAATCATTTTCCTTCAGAATTTGCATACCTATCCATAACTTCATAACCTCTCCATACTTTAAGACCTAAAACAAAGTTAGGTTCCCTTTTCCTACAACCAACCTAAAATAGAGTTAGGATTCTATGTTTTTTACAATAAACCTAGAATAAAGTTAGGTTTCCTTTTCCATACACTTACCATTATCTTGGTTTTATCTACAAGGTACTAATGGCTAACTCGATCGATCTTGATGTCATGACCACACTTTTTACCACCCTCCTCAGAAAGAAAGAGGAGAACTTTCAAGCTGTCCTGGATGCTCAACAAACTAATTTCATCAATGCCCTGAATTCCTAATGCTAGTCCATCATTGACGAGGTGAATGGAATAATAAACCTACCCCATCCATCTACACATGTTGAGTAGAGCAACATTACCACAAATCCTTTCCATGTTAATCAGACCAATACCATACTTCCTTCTACAGTTGACCAGACCAATACCACACTTTCACCTTAAGTAGCCAATCCTGCCACCTTAGACCCTTTTCAAGGAGGAGAAACCTCGATAGAAAAATAGCTTTTAAGCTAACTTGAAGCAATGGAGAAAACCATTAAATCCTGGAAAAATCACAACGATCTTATTGATGTGGATACCCTATTCCTGTTCCCCAATGCCAAACTTCCATCCAAATTCAAAATGCCTAAAATGGATGGTTTTAATGGAACCACTTGCCCCAAAACCCATTTAAATATATATGTGGGGGCAATGAAGCCTTTGGGACAAAGCGACAAGCTCTTTGCTCAGTCATTTTAACAGTCCTTAACCGAAGCTGCTAAAAGATGGTTTCTCTCACTAGACAATAATCGAATGAGGATATGGAAAGATATTTGTAATGATTTCATCAGACAATATCATTACAATATCGAAGTGTACATTACTAAGCATGACTTAGAGACTGCTAAATAATTTTCGAAAGAGTCCTTCCCCACGTTCCTTACAAGGTGGAGGAGTAAAGCTGCTCAAATGTTGAACCGATCAATCGAGCAAGAGCAAGTAGATATCCTTGCTAAGAATCTACTCCCAATTTATTAAGACCATATGTTGACTCAAAACCTACCCAACTTTAAAGCTTTGGTTGCAACCATCCTGAAAAATGAAGATTTCATCCAAAGCGGACAAGTTCAGGATGAATGCCCTACCACTAATTAGAACAGTGATTAAATATCTATCCAACAACCTCTGAGGCTAAATTGACATGCCTCTATCCTAGCATTCCCTACAATATGAAATTGACCCATCACACCCAAGCCATAAGCTTTTAAATGGAAATAAACCCCACTTTATTTTATCAACCAACTAAAGCCCAATTAGCATATTATGGAGGATTTAAGCCTACCTAATATGACATCTATGAGCTTGAGTCCAAATTAAAGTCTGAGTCAAAGTCTGAGTCCGAGTCCGAGTTAGAGTCCATCAGTTCTGTCTTTTCTTTTGAGTATGTAATCGACCATCCTGATCCTCCTTTTGTTTTGCACGTAATGGATGATAGTTAATCAAAGTCTAAATTATTACATTCTCATATCATTTTGATTGTGTTATAGTTGAATTAAAAAAAAAAAAAGAAGAAAAAAGGCAAAATGATAAAAAGAAACCTTGGCACAAAGGAAAATCATTAACATAGCTAGAAAAGAATAATCTTAAAATATATAAAGCAAAGGTTGTCTTCTTTAAGCTTATCGCCGAGCTTTTAATATCATCCAAAGCATGTACCAATTTCAAAGAAGGATGACAAAGTTCAAATACCTAATTAAAACTGGCCCAAAGAATTATTTCCCTTCCTATGCATTAATCTAATAAGCCATATGGTTGGTTCTGCAACGGTCTCTTTGACCAACCCCCATGTAGGTTTTTAATCAAGTTTAGATCCATCTCATGGATAGGACAAAATTCATAACAAAAGGGACAATAAGATCGGACAAAAGAACTTTAAAGTCAACTTCATCCCAAATGGTGATATGCTACAAAATACAAGGCAACTTCATAATGGTAAAGATCACACTAACTATTTGATAGAAACATCAGACCCATGCAAAGCTCTAGAATCATTCTTCGGCCATTTTGCATATGATTGTAGCTTGTTTGCACTTTCCAAATTGGGCATGGACATCATAAGGAAAATCTTCAAATGGATAAGAATACATCTCAATGCCCATAAACTACTTCGCAAAGGGATAGCAAACAAGATCATGTTGCAAACGATGATCACAAGTTGACCAAGGTCCGACAGACATGAATATGGATATTTTTCATCAAAATCATGGCTACCCAAAATCCAAGCAAAAAGTAATCAAAGCCCCAGTTTGTAGTGGGATTATTCTATTCATCAAGGTCTTGTTTGGTAGGAGTGTTGTCCTAATTAGATTGTATTTTCCCTATGGTGCCAATATTTCACTCCTCTTTTAATTAATTTGCCTAAAAAAAGATGAAAAAAAAAAAAGAAACTCGCTAAGTTGAAAACCCAAAAGGGCGGGTTAGGCACAAATAAAAGCAGCTTGTCAAGTTGAAAACCCAAAAGGGTGGGTCGCTCAAAAGCTAGAGCAAAACAGATAGTCGAGTTAAAAACCAAAAGGGCGGCTCGGTAGAGAATTGGTTCAAATTAGATTCCAAAGTCAAGTGGCATCATTCAAAAATTCAAATATGTTTGTCTTTGTCAAAAGGAAGGTAATTTATCTTTTCCAAACATTAAGAGTTCAAACACAAAATTTTCATTTGTACTATCTCACTCAAAGTAGTACATATCTGAACTTGCCATAATAAAAGGTTATTCATCTTCATGTCAAGAGTTTACAGAAAGTCAAAGTAACTTTACCTCTCTTCATACTCATCTCTCGAGTCAATCATTCAGAGTCATCTCTTGAGTCAATCATTTAGAGTCATCCTTCTTCAAGAGCTTTGGAGTCAATGTTCATCCTATCAATCAGCCACATAAAACATGGATCATGGGGGCATATACCTTGTGTCAATTATCCCATCTTTTAGTTAAAGTAGATAAATGGCTAAGTTGTCCTTATACATCATATGGGGGCACTTATTTTAAAACCCATTATCTCTCAAATCACTACTCGATACAAAAAAGGCTAAGTAGGTCGAATCCATCATTCGATGTATGTCATCCAAAGTTGTCATTCCTTAAGTCATATTGTCCAAACATCAAATCAAAAAGTCTTTCTTCATTGACCCAAGTGTTAGCCTTACCAAGTCCAAATCATCTAAACACCATCTTGAGAGACTAATCAATCTTTGACATAAGGAATAGCTACATTTGTCTTCTCCACAAATCATGCTAAAATAACAAATTCATAAAATCTCCATAAATCAATTTCACCTTGCAAAAGGTTCAAAATCTCACAAAAAGGTTCGACCTAAGCCCAAGTTTCAGGGGCAAAATAGAAATCAATTAATCAGAACTCATGAATTGCACAAAGTAGACTTTGAAACTCATTCTCCTCAAAACTCTCAAGAGAACCCAACCTAAAAAAAAGCCATCATTGGATCGTCCAAACAACCAAGTTATCTATCAAATTTGAAGCCTATTGCTTGCAGAACCAAAAGTGAACCCATCTCTTCATGGATCGCAGATCAAGGTCCATAAGATCAAAACCCTCCTCAGATAGCCAATCAGATAAGAAATTGTGAAAAGATGAGATCATATCCTAAGAAGAAAGGAAAATTGAAAGAAAAAGTAGAAAAGTAGAAGAAACATACAAACAAAAAAGAAGAAAAATAAAGAGAAAAAATGGACAAATGAATTGAAAAAGAAAAAAAATAAAGAGAGCAAAAAAGGACAGACAAACAGAAAAGCAGACAAATTATCCGAATGGAGAATCATTTTCTTACCTAGAGGACTATCAAGCTAACTGACCAAAGTCCCTCAGTCCTATAATGACTATCCAAACTATACAAGGTCATAACCAAAAATGACACTAGCAATAGGAAAACCTTGTCCTATTTGACCAATAAAACTCCAGGCCAAATCTGATAGTAGCCTTACATAGCTGATTATAACCTTACCTAAATGACTTGAACCAATTTGATAGGAACAATCAAACTCAAGGCCAAATCTGATCGTAGCCTCCCCTTGATGACATTATTTGATTTGACAAAGCTAATCCACTCAAAGCTGATGTCATGGCCTAATTTTAGACCATGACGGTCCTAGGGTACGGGTAATGCCAAGGCGACCAGTACCTAGAAGAACCCATGCTTTTACTTTAACTTAACTTTTACAATCATTACTTAACCTGTGATACATTTTAGGTGATAATTTTTTTTTTTTTAAAACATCATAATATTCATGCAGAAAAACTGACAAAGTTTCCTATATAACTTTGACTTAGCTATCCGTAAGAAATAACAATCACACTTCCCATAAAGCATACATCCCCTTTTAACCTCTATTAGTCAATTCACAACTCAATATGCACTTCAATATTTGCATTCATAACTCATATCATAAATACATTATATCAATTTCTCATATCATATATATGAACATCATTAACATATTCATATTATATCTGATTATCATTTGATCATATTGACATTATACTTAAACCAATCCAAGCCCTCTATACATTATATATCAAGGAACTTCTATACACAGGAGTGACCTTAAATACATACATCTGTAATCCAAGGCTGAAGATGATGTAGCCAATGGATGTCTGCCTCACTGAGGTCCTGAAAACATATAACCACTGAAGGGGTGAGTATAACATTAAACTCAGTGAGTCAATATATATATATAAGTATGCAATATTATTCATGAACAATCACGTCTATCCATTAATGATCTGTAAATATAAATACTGACAATAGCATGATGAAATACATATCATGAACCATAATGCATATAATATAACAAGAGCCTGCAACATATCAGATCATATTATATAGCAAACTGTGACTTCACTTCTCTTCCATCACATTTCCATCCAATCATATCATTTCCAACCACATCACACCATGGCATAGGGAATTTACCCCTCCCTAGCAGAGGTCATAACAGATATCTGTGTACACAGCCGATGGTTTGTTTCTACACCATCGAAGTAGTCCTGTTATAACATATTATATGCAGAT
>CANXYC011194464.1:0-15424 GCA_948193065.1 Aleurites moluccanus
AATTTTATTGCTTATATTTAATTTAAATATTTATGTAAGAATTATAATATATATTTAAAATTATAATTTAAATATAATTAGAATTTTTTATAAAATAAAATTTTTAAAATTAATTATTTATATAAATTAAAAATTAAATAACAAAATTTTTAAAAATATGAACTTATTTGTAAAATTATTATTTTAATTATAATATTTATATATATATATATTAAATTAAAAAAAAAAAAAAAAGAAAAATGCAGTTGATGAACAATAAAATATCAAATTAATATTTTACTATGCATCAGCGCCATTTTGCTGGCCTTAGAGCGAAGGCTTAGCCAGCAGATACCAGAGAAGTACCAATGCTAAATATAAAAAATTAATTTAGTTTGAATTTTATATAAAAATTTTCATAATATATCAAATAATTTAAAAATAAATAAATTTATATAAAATTATCTTGTCAATTTTTTCATATTATTATATTTTTATACATTTCAATTAAAATCTATACAAATATTATATATATTATTTTTATATTATTTTTCCAACTGATGCATATATAATAAATTTGACTTACACATATTTTTAATATTAATACTTAAAATTAGCAAAAAGTTATTTAAACTTAATAATAATAATTTATACATATTAATTTTTTTAAAAAATATAAATTAAATAATAAAATAAACTAAAATTGTGGTAAAATTAGCGATGATATTTAAAAATATTATTATTTGTAAAAATTAAAATAATTTATTTTCTTCTCAAATTTAGATCCAAAGTACATATTTATGGATTAGGTGTATTAAGTTTTTAAAACTTCTATGTATTGAGCTTTTGTTGTTCTATCTTAAAATTTCCATTTTTATACCCTTCTTTTATATCATAATAATGAAGATTCCTCTTATGTTAATTAAAATTTAAGTAGTGTTGTAGTTTTTCTTAAAGTTAAATAAATACTTTACAAATAAAATGGTGAGAAATAAATGTAATCATATATGAATTTTTGTTAAACACACTCTAAAACTTTTGAATATATTTTACTCTATTATTTTCAATTGATAAATAACTATATTATTTCAATATATATTTTTTTATAAATTATAAAATTATTATTATTATTAATTATTAACTAATTTTCTAGACAATTTTTTTTTCTTTTTTCAATTTGCAAACTAGATAAATATGATTTTAATTTTTGTAATAACAAATTAAAGTTATAGAATTATTTAATAAATATAAAAATATTTTAAATATTTCAAAATGATGACTTATATACACATCATTAACATAACAATATACTGAAATTGATAAAAATATATATAAAAAAAATAAATTATTAAAATCCTTAAAAAAAAGAACTGAAATATGATGTGGCCAAGTTATTATATTATTATACAAAATTCAAAGCCCGTTTCAGGAGAGACAGGCCCAAGTAAGTATGGAGGAGCTAAAAGTTCCCCAATTTGAATGGACTAAGAGTGGAGTCTAAAGCAATTTTTGGAAAGCCTGTTATGGAGTCTACTCCTTAAGGCTCGCAATTATTTTGTGTCAAGTGGCTAATAGCTCATAACAACATGAAAATGACTATATATATATATATATATTTACAGGGTTCACGTAATTAAATTACTCTCATAAAAATTAAAAGATAAAAAAATTTATAAAACACCATATTTATTTTTAATCAACCACATAATTAAAAACAGGGATCTCAAAGCAAAACTCCTTTACCACTATATGAAACTTTTAGTAGTAAATTAAAAATACTCAAAATCAATATTTTAAATTTTGTGATTATTAAATATTAGATACTCACACTGATTAAATAAGTCCCCAAGAAGAGAAATGTATTGGAATAATATTATTGAAAATTCCATAAATTCTTAATTATCATATCTAAAATTATCATCAAATTTACCAATAAAAAGTAACTTAAGAAGAGCAATGAAACTAATATAATTTAAATTAATAAAAAGAAGAAATATTCTGAAAATATTTTTAACTGTGCATAAAAAAAAAAAATCTTCTGGTTTTGTTTTTGAATCTTGTTGGTATTGATCGGAATTGCTCTAAGACGTGAATACATATATATGATGGTTGTAGTTAGGCATGACCACGGTCCGGTTCCAAACTGGAATCGAACCAGATTAAATTAAAATTGAACCATATTAAATCGAAACTATTTTCAAATCATAACCGAATCGTGACTTTAAGATTTGGTTTTGGTTCTTATAATTTTCAAATCGAATCAAAATCGATAATTTGGTTTGATTCAGAACCGTGGATGAATTTATTATATATTTTAAGTATTTGATATTGATTTGATATTTAATGAACTTGATATATACAGGCTTATTGGCTATTCATAAGAATTAAGTTCAAGCTCCACTTTTTTTTTAATAAATTTGGTTCTAAACTGTATCGAATCGGAATCAAAATCTAAACTGAAATAAAAATTGGAATCATCCCGAAACCGATAATTTCTAAACCAAATCGAAATTGCTTTTCAAGATTTTAATTTCGATTTATTCATTTAAAAGATCAAAACCAATAATTTTAGAACCGAAACCGATGATTTTGTAACCGTGGTCATGCCTAGTTGTAGTTGAGTATGCACTACTATGCATGCACCTTTGAGGTATTGAAGGCTGCTTGTTGAAAGTGGTCCTTTGACAAGTACACTATTTAATGTAAACAGTTTCAATCTTTTTATAAGTGATAAGTCCAACTCTAATTGGTCCCTTCAAGACATTCCACTTGCTTGAGCTTGAAGCTCGACTAATTACAATCACACACAGAATAATTTTTTTTTCTCTTGAGCAAATAATTAAGTTTTAGTTCATCTTAAAGCTTTGAAGGATGGATTGTGATGGCCAATTAACCTCTCTCTCTCTGCTTGGCATTAATGGGTCATCTGCCTTCATTTCCTAGCATTCTTTCCTCATCACATCATTCACATGGCTACCCGACTTTACTATTTACCTATTCCTTTCATTATAAATATATTTTTCTTGGTTGCATAGTATATGGTGAAATTCACACCCGAAGTTCTTGCATATGCTCTCACTGAGCCAAATTTTCAATTTGCAATAATTTTGATTCACTAGCTACAAAATAAAAATGAATATGAATATATTAAAATTTAAAATTTGGCCAATATCTTATTTATTGTCATCTTTAGTGATATTGATAATTCATTCATACATAATAATTTTTTTTTATTTCATATAATTTTTTATATTATAAGACAAATCGATTCTTAATTATTAAATTATTAACTGAATGGCTAAAATATGTCATTAATAGAAAATAGTGTATTATGTCATAACCCATTAGAACTTTTTTTTTTAAAAAAAAAATTATTGATAGGATTTGCTGAAGTCCAGTGTTTACCAGATTCCCAACCTTGTTACTATTGAGTGAGACGGAGATAAGAGAGCTATGGGATCCACCCCCTGGGTTGCAAGATGTGGATATGGAATTGAATTTATAGCATAACCAACTTTGTTATATTTATTTATACATATCAATGTGACTATCATGAGTATGAACATGTCAATATGGAAGACATTAATACCCTAACAGTTCCATCATTAGAATTATTCCACTTGAAAAATTTCAATCCCAAATGAAAAAAAGAAGAAAAATTAAAAATAAAATTAAAGAAGGGGCAAATCCTAATGGAAAGGAGACATGTTGACTCCTTGATTGTCTAATGTGTGTGCCTTTTTATAGTGTCCTTGCAATCAGAAGGTAAGGTAGGTTGTTTTTATGTGTAGAAATTATAAATCTTCCAAACACTAAAAATTGTGGTGGATGGTATGTTACATTTCCTTTGGTTCACAGTTTACCGACAAAGAAATGCACTTTACCCCCAAAAACTTGCTCTCTTGTCGATCTTTATCGATAGCAATGGATAGCTACATTTGCAGTTAGGATTGCATATTTAATCAGAAAAGAATACAGATATTCATGAGTTTATATTTAGATATATAGAAGATAGTACAAGTTTTATTTAAAATTGTTTCTACAAGGTAATGTACTAATTGTGGTCTGTAGATGCTTTGTTTTAAAGAACGACACCAGAAAGAGGCAAAGGTTAGAGAAATGCTGTGTGTTGCTTTAGCATACAAGTCCATTTTGTAGGGCCTTTCTGTTCTATAGATTCTAAATAGAAACATGCCAACTTGAACTGAAGATTTGTAGGCTCACAAGTGAGGCAAAATTTTTGCTAAAAGTTGTTAAAATAAAAAAACATGGAAGACCCTCTAGTTGTAAATCAAGAGAACAAGAATGAATTCTTTGGAACTGAAAATACAAACTGGGTTTTGACCAGGGTGGTCAGGTGTGTGGTTTACCTAAATCAAGATTCACTTTCCATGTTTTTAGGTTGTTCTGCCTTTCAAAGACATTATAATGGGGATTAAAAACGCTTTGATTCACTAATAAAGAAATAATATTAGGCAGTTTAAGTTAAATACACCTAACAAACACTTACCAGGAAGAAATTTTTATTCCATGTTCAGGATAACATAATAAACATTAATATATATCTGCTGTAAAGTATTATTCATGGTGGGGGTGGGGGGAGAATACTTTTTCTTGGTAAAAAAGCATGTAGTAATCAATCAAGGGAAATCAAAATCTTTCACCTTAGAATTAGCTGGTAGCTTCCTTATTACTGGCATTGACGCATCTAATGACTTCCTGTACTGAGGATGCAACTGAGGTTTACCCTTATGATCATTTCTTTTATGTACAGTTTCAGCAACTTGCACTGCTTTCTGATTCTTACACCCCAATAGATTATTTGGGCGGCGATTTCTATGTGATGTTAAACCAGCAGAATTTGTATTACTTTCTGCTGTTTTCTTTTCATCATAGTCTGAAACAGCAGAAAAATCAGCAGCACTAGCTGTTACAACACTCCATCCAATGCTGGTCTCACTAGGCTCGTACTGGCTTGTTGGGGTCATACATCTAGACATGCCATCAGAATTTTGTTTAGTGAATATTGGCTGCCGTGTACTGCAGGATATGTTCTCTATCTCGAAAAGGTCTGAACTTGCTTCACTTTCTACATCTTCGTACATTTGACTACTTGTAGAAGTAGTTGGGAGGTTTTGTGCCTTTGGAAATGGAATTGCATCCCAAGTAAGCACAGAAAGTTTTCTCTCAAGATTTGATGCTATATCTTCTTTCTTTATCTGATGAGAGCCAAACACTTCCAATGATTTTCGTGGATCTTCTTCCATGGTTTTCTGCTTCTCTTTTGTAACTTTCAAGTTCTGCACTCCAGAATTCAGAGTTGGTAACACGTAATAGTTTTCTCTATTACTACCAATTCTCATTTTTTCGTAACTTGGGCTGCAAAATTCATCTTTCAGTAGAAATACTGATTGAGATTGAGATTGTTTTCTTGCCTCTAACATGATAGGATTGCGAGCAACTTGAAGACTTCTATGACCAAAATTTGTATCAATATAAACAGATTTTTTATCAAAACAAGATCCATTGCAGGAAAAACCAGGAAAAAACCATCTTTCGTTTGCTTTTTTTGGTCTGATATGAGATAAGTTTCTCCTGGAATTTGGTAATAAAGCAGTTTGGCTATTCCAATTTGATTCAGAACTCACACTTGGAGTCCCGAACCTTCCTTTTGTTCTCAACCGGCGAACTTCAACCTGGTTTTCTATTTTCTCATGCTCAAACTTTCCTGCATTTGTAGCATCTATGCTTCCTGAAGTTTCATAATCCAATTTCATGTTGAAGTATTTTTCAGCACCAAACACACTAATTTCAACCTCTTCAGGCTTAGCTTTCTCCGGACTTATGGAAATAGAAGTCTCTTGGCTTGAGACCAAGTCAGGATGAGGAAATTGTGCTGATTCTCTCAGCTTAAGTACTAAGTTCTGTTGTGCTGAAGTGAGGTAAGAAAATGAAGCATCACCGAGATCATTGCTCTTGGTTTCACCATCCATAGTTGAAGAAAGATTGGTAGAAAATTGGAAGAAGATTAAGAAACTGAGAAATATTCTTCTGACAAGATAAGAAGCATGGAGTTGGAAATATTTTAGACAGATACAAAAAAAGACAGGAGTTTGATGGTTGAGAACATGAGAAGAGAGCAGAAAATATATAAAGAAACTTTTGAAAGACTTGGAAGTTTTTGGAGACATTAAACTAAAGCCAGGACAAGCTTAAAAAAAGGAAGAGATAGTGCTTGAAACTGATACAACAGAGTTTGGATTTGAAAGAGTGAGGGGGTATAGATGGTATATGGCTTCTTGAGAAGCAAATTCTATAGAAGTAGACTTGAGGTGGCCTACAGCATAGGATGATATGTGGTCCTACATGCTTAGGGCTTCATTAATGATTTTGATGGGTCACTAACTACCTTTCTTTCTTTTTCCTCATTAGGCTAGGTGCTCAATAACATTACTGCCATGAAATTCCTTAGTTTGGTTCTACAAGTGATCTTTGGGATTATTCCAATATTATGTGCTTTCAGTAAAGGAAAAATTCTATAACTATGAGAAAAGGAAAAAGAGAGAATTATCTTTGATTGTGTAACTCGCTTAATAAGGATATCCGTCGGACAACAACAGTCCAACCAATATAATGGGATAGTCTTAAATTCTTGTCCTGTTGTCCACATGCCATATTTATTATTGTAACAAAAGAAATGTTTGGATTGGCTTTCTCTTTTATGATTTGCACATTATATGGAGGAATATACATAAACAGCTTTGAACAAAGTAAGCCAAACAAACTATGACACGAAAAAGTATGATGGATATATCGTTTTATTATTCCCTTGAACTACATTTGGTTGATGATTTCAACAAATCAGCTGTGGACATCTTCTAACATACCATTATCAGTACAGTGCATGTAAATGATAATGTGTGGAGCAAAAAACAAACAAATATTATTGAACTTTTTTTATGGAAAAAAAAAGGTACTAGCCCTGACATATGGACTTTCAATTTGGTTATAAATGGCTTATGCAAGATGGTTGCGTCTCTGATGCCAGTAACCCGATGAATGCCGCCATTGCCGAAGGATACATACCAGACATTTTTACATTTAATGCACTGATTGATGTTTACTGTAAACAATTGAAAATGGAAAATACAATTGATATTCTAAGTAGCTTGCAAATCCATGGTGTTACCCCTGATGTTATTACATATAACTCTGTATTGAATGGCCTCTGCAAGGCTGCAAAACCTGAAGATGTAATGGAAACCTTCAATTTGATGATGGAAAAGAGATGTGTTTCTAATATAATCACATATAATATACTTTTAGAGAGCCTGTATAAAGCTCGGAAGGTGAATGATCCTCTGGACTCGCTGGAAGAAATAAGAAACAAAGGACTGACTCTAGATGCTGTTAGTTTTGGCACATTGATAAGTGATTTTTGCAATAATGGGGATTTAGATGGAGCCTACCAGGTCTCTAGAGGAATAGAACAATATAAGGTTTGTCACACAGTAGCCACCTTCAACATCATTATCAATCCCTTCTCTGAAAAGCTAGATATGGTGGAAAAGCTTTTTCATGAGATGGGGTATAAAGGCTGCGCCCCAGACAGATATACTTACCGTGTCATGATTGATGGCTTCTCCAAAATGGGAAATGTTAATTCTGGATATAATTTTCTCCTGGAAAAGATTCAGAAAGGGTTCATTCCATCACTGACCACATTTGGGCAGGTAATAAACTGTCTTTGTGTGCAGCATAGAGTTTGTGAAGCAGTTGGTATTATACACCTAATGGTGCAAAATGGGATTGTCCCTGAGGCCGTGGATACCATCTTTGAAGCTGATAAAAAGGTGGTTGCAGCACCTAAGATTATCTTGGAAGACTTGTTGAAGAAAAGTCATATAACATATTATGCATATTAACTTCTTTATGATGGTATTAGAGATAAAAAGCTACAAAAGGAAAAGCTTCCAAGAAGGGGTTATCCCTTGATTCTTGAAAGGTCTTGCAAATCATATTCTTGATCAGAAAGTGGAAATCTTATACATTAGTTTATGAGGAAAGTCAAACACGAACCACATGTAAAACCTCAAAGTAGTTAGCAGCTCCATTGGAAGCTGAAATGGTTTATTGCTGAAAACAATGGTAGTGTGGACTTACCTTTTTTTCTTTTAAGAATTTCTATTTTGTTCCGCTGTATATTTTTCTCATCAGTGTAATTTATCTTTTTTCAGGTGTTTCAGGATCAAGCTTGGTTAATTATACACTTAACCTACCAAACGTCTGGCTGTTTATGAGTTGCAGAGGCATTCTACTTCTCGAGTTATAGCCACATCATAATCAGAAACTGCATAGTCATCCATTGCACCATGAAGATGCCCCTAGGCTCAAGCCTCAGCAATTATGACATTGCAATACAGGATATTGGTTCAAACCATTTTCACAACCTTCAACTCTATGTATCGGCCACTTATAATCATAGCCTCATACACCTTGTGCATGTATTAGGAGATTTTGCAGGGGAGTTTTCTCATGGCTCTGGGCAAGTCATGTTTAGCCTTAACTGTGATTTGAGGTGTTTGCTCATACTGGCTGTTCACGACCGTTTGAGTTGCACCTTGAGTGGGAATAGTTTTCTTTGACATGACAGTAACATTCCATTGTGATCTGAAGGGATCAGGTTGGATCTCAAAATATTTCCAGGTTCAGAAATATCAGTTTCCTTTTCCTTTAGTTCATAATTTTGGTTGCTTCTTTTTCTTTTCAATATATTTGATTAATAAGGGTATAGATATCAGTCTGCTTTGCTGCCATAAATTTCATTGACTATTCATGTTTAGGGAGGAAAAGTACTTACAATCCATGATTTGAAATAAATCCTTTGTGTCACATGCTTTTGAAAATGTGGTTTGGCCCTATGGTGCTTCTTTGATTCAATAAAAAAGGGTCATATATTAGGAGTTGAAAATAAATAATGCTTCTATATTTGTAATTGTGCATTTATTTTGGAGGATTATTATAAGCTGCTGTAATGAGCCCATACCTGCATATACATACACACAATCATACACGTGTATGTATTTACGCTCGGAAAAAGTAGATAGCATGTTTCCATGTAGGCTGTTTGGGAAATCAGGATAAGTGGACTGACCTGATGGTGTCTGACCTGAAAATTTTATTTGATTTTGAAACAGTTTGGCTGGTTTCAGATTATGTTTTACCTTAGTTTGGAAGTTCTATTATGTACCTATTTACAGACATATTAGACTGGTGGTCTTTGTTTGCTTTCATTCTTCAGCTATTGAGCACACGTAGATACCAGTGTATTTATGCGCGTACATATATTCTTGTCTGGTTTTCTCACAAACATGAGATACCAGTTGCAACCATAGTTATTGTATTTTACAAGTTGATTCACATAACTTTATCACAGAATGCCTTCTGATGTTGACAACCTTGGATGTAGTGCATTTACTATAAGTATCCCTGCTAAATTAATTTTCCTTGTCAGAAATTAATTGTATGTGCAACTGTTTTGCACAACTACTGTTCATCTGTTCTTTTGTTCAATGTGAGGGACATGTTGCTGGATTGTCCTCAAAGAGGTTGATGTTACTTCTTTTTGCTTCCACCAGCCTGGAACGGTTCAGCAGGTTGGCTTCACTGTTTCTGCTGTTATTATTCATGCCTATCACAAGAAAGTTGACTAGTGGTCTGATTATTCCCCTCAAAAAAAGAAAAAGTGTGATGCTTATTATTGAAGAAAGACCTTGGAAGTGAATATGTTTACCTCAAATAACCTTGTTAACTCTTTTAGGCCATAGCCATTCTAAGATCTTAGAATTTTAACGAGATATGTTTCCCTTGTGGGTAGATCCCTGATGCAATTATATGGTGTTTCAGTGTGTAAATTGCAGGCCTTGTCAAGGGCAGTGCCAAAAAGAGTATTTTAAGGTAAGCTATAATCATGTACTCTTTAGCTCTAATGAGTATATCAGATGTGTTGCATTCAAATGTTCTTTTCAGACCTGGTCAAATAGCCCCATAACTTGATCCTTAAATTAGCTACTTAAGCAATGCTGTAATTTAAATTTATAGGGATTTGCACAGAATTGAGCTCATCTGCTATTTTGTTGCAATACTTCTTAGATTTGAATTTTTTATTTTGTGAATCATTCACTTGCGAATTTTCAGACATTTCTCAAATGCAATACAAGAGAAGCCTTACTAGCCAAGTGTCACTATCAGACAACTTTTGTTTTCAGAATGGTCACACGTTTAGTAGATATTCCTGATTCATTTGCTGGTAAACGCAGAGAAATAACCAAGGAATGAAGACCAGAGCATGCACTGAGAATTGCAACAAGAGTTGTCTGATCAGGTCTAGTTCCTTCGGACAGCATATCCCTAAAACGCTCAAAAAGCTTGATTTCTGCAGCCATGTTTTGTGAAACCACTGATCATTGATGCCCATGAAATATTGTCTGTGACCAGAATATGCTCGAAGACTTTGTAAGAATCCGCTACACTACCACACTTTGAGTACATTGTGAAAAAAGAACTACCAACAGAAAGATCAAAGATAAATCCAGTTTTCAGAGTGTAGCAGTGGATTTGTCTCCCAAAATTCAAGCAGTCTATAACACTAATGACACTAGAAAAACAAAACTTGTCTGGTCTCAGACCCTGCTGTAGCATGCACTGCAACAAATGAATTTCCTTTCGAGCTCTCTGATTCTGAGCAAAAGAAGAAATCATAATGGCCCATACACCTGGGTTCTTTACATCTTCCATTTCTCTAAACACCATCCCTGACAATTAAATACCATGTATTTTTGCATACATATTAAGTAGAGCAGCCCCCACCACAGGATCCAAATAGAATCCAGTTTTCAAAATCCAGCTATGGATTTGAAATGCTTCTTTAACCATATCTGGTTTCGCAGAAGCAGTAATTATACTAGTAATAGTGAACTTGTTTATTTCCTCCTTCATTTTCCTCATTTCTTCGAAAATTTTGAAGGCAGAGATAGAATTATGCCTTTTAACGAAACCTGATATAATAGCAGTCCTGGAAACTACATTGTGAACTGGCATCCTAGAAAATTCTTTAACAGCTTCACCAATATCGCCACATTTAGCATACATATCAACTATGGCATTCTCCACAAAGACATCTTTTGCACAACATTTAATTGCCCACCCTTGAACTCCTTTTCCAATTTCAATCTCTTCAAGGGTAGCACAAGCAGTCAAAACACTTGAGAAGGTAAAATTATTTGGCAACAGAAATCTGCAACACATTTGGCAAAAAATATCTAAAGCAACCTAATTTTCCCCATTCTTAATGACTCCAGAGATGATAGAATTCCAACAAACTACATTCTCACATGACACATCATAAAACACCTTCAACGCATACTCAAACCTACTATTTTTTGCAAATAAATTAATCATTCCTGCACGAACATAACAATTTAAATAAGACCATTTCTTAATGCAAGCGAATATTCCTGCTCACCAAATATAGGAGCTTGCAAAGCAGAACAAGCAGAAAGCACACTCCCATAGGTGATATCATTTGGCTCAAAACCAGAAAAATGCATCCTACAAAAGAATCTGCATGAATCCTCAAACAACATATTACGAATATAACCAGAACTTATAACATTCCATGAAATTACAGTCAATTGAGGAATTGTATCGAACAACTTTACGGCATAAAATACAGCACCAGATTTACAGTACCAATCAAGTAATGAGTTAACAACAACAATATGAGAGTGCAATAAAGCTGTTTTAAGCAAATGGGTATGCATAATTTTTGTGTCTTTGACAGTATGCTGCCTGGATTTTGTGTAGTTGTTGAAGAAATGAAAAGGGTCTAGAAAAAGAGTAGGATCTGAATCTCCCTGTTCATATTTGTTGGGTTTAAAAAATGATGGGCTTTAGATTATGGATAGTGAAGATATGAGTTTGGAAAAGGAGCTTGGGACTAACTTAGCTTGTTGGAGGTTTTGATTGATAAGAGAAATCATTTGATTGGCGACTCTCAACAAAAAAAGGAAGCATTTTTTATAAACGGCCTTTTAAGAAGCGCGGCAGCTTCATGCAACGGTTGATTAAAGTGGGGCCCAGTTTGGAATTTTTTTTAATAATATTTAAATAAATTCATAAAATAATTGATTATCGCATTGTCAAGATGGCCGAGTTGGTCTAAGGCGCCAGTTTCAGGTACTGGTCCGAAAGGGCATGGGTTCGAATCCCATTCTTGACATTTACTATTTTTCATTTTTTATTATCTGACGACGTAGTATATGGCTTCTCAGCAAGGAGGAGGCAGTTGATCAATTCAATGAGCACCTCTATTTTATCCAGATTCCCGAAAAAAAAAAAAAAAGAATTTAAAGAATTGGAATCACTCATTTCCTACTATCCCCAAATTTAATTCAATCTTTGCATTCTTTGAAACGAGGAGGGAATCACTTTCTCCTCCTAATAGCTTCTCTTTTGCTTTTATTCTAAAAGCGGCTGCCAATTTAATTGAAGATCTTCTCGTTGGGTTATTGGCTGGTGTAATCGTTTGATTTAATTATTTATAATAATTATTATTAATAGCTATCTGTGACTAATTGGTGGCTGTTACCTAATAACTAATTATTATATATATTTAATAAAATTATTATTAACTGTTATTATATTCAATGATTATTAAGGATAAATATTAATATTTATTTTTTATTTAAATATTATTTTTAAATAATAATTTAATCATTTTAATTTAAAAAGTAAAAATTAAAAAAAAAAAACTCTGATTTTAATCTTTTACAAATATCAATTATTTGATTAGCTAATAGCTATAAGTAATTAAATACTAACTGTCGAAAATTAAAAAGCTAAGAGTTACATCAATTTTTTTATTAAATATCTATTTAATTTAATTAATTTTCTATATATATATATATATATAATAATTAAACATGTTGATTAGTTCTTTAATTGTGGCCTTGAAATAAAAGAAGCAAATGACTGGTCAAAATGACATTTACCTGAACAAACTGATGACTAATTAATTATAAGGACTCAATTGCAGGTCACAATTTATAATCTATTTCTTTTGTACCTCAATATATATGTTTATAGACAATGGGGTAGCTGAGATATTACAGCTCCATAAATTGTTGTACAATTATATAATAATAATAATAATAATAATAATAATCTAATAATTTGTCTTATAAATAAATAATTAAATATACAGAATAACTTTATAAATTAATAGTGCTAAGACTTGTAAATTTTATTAATTAAAATAAATATTAATTAATTGATAAATTAATAATTTATTAATTTAAATAAAATATTTATAATTTAATAAATATATATTTAATTAATTAAAAAATCATTGTATTTAACCAATCGTATAATCAATTCGATATAAATTAATCGAATTGAAAAAAAAAATAATTAATTGAATATGAATTAATTGTAATTAAAAAAAAAATTATCAATGAGTTGAATAGATAAATAAGTAATTAATTAAATATGAATTAAATAAAATAAAAAAATATATGATTATTTATATTTAAAATAATTTTTAGAGTTATATTTTAATAAAATATTATAATATATTATATATAAAATATTAATAAATTATTAATTTATTTCTTGTCAAGTATAGCATCACACTACAAATATGCATCTCTCAGATATACCAAGTTTCCTACATCATATGGTACCCCATCACACTGGTTGTACATTATGTACCCACAGAAGCGGTTCCATGAACATTCGAGAAGATTCGGACGTATTCTTGAAATTTAAAATAAAAATAAATAACTTATTACTTTATTACAAAATATTAAGTGATTTAGTTGTTTGTCACTTGTGAATGAATTTTTCTAATTTTTTAATATAATTTCGTGTGTTCAATTATTCTTATTTTTTATTTCTCTTTTGTCCTTTTTTTTTTCTTTTATAATTTTCTAATAAAATTCGCAAAAAACAAAAAAAAAATACATGGCCAGTGTATTACTACAAAACTACCATATTGGTTCCCCCTATACTGTGAAACAAAGTCTTGAGGTTAACAAGTACTTCCAAACCATTATCTACCAGTGTTTTGACCCTTTCAGAAGCCGATATTCTTCAAAGCAAGTAGCATCCAACTGCATGTTCACAAATATCTGTAACCACTCTCCATGTACTCTTAACAAATCACAACCACACACTAGTGTACGTCCGTTTTATATTCACAAGGTCTCCCACAGCTTTAAATTGAAGTGTCGAGATGTTACCATTAACTGTCGGTGTTCTTGAAACCAGCTTTCTTTATGATGAGTTCCCATAACTGCTGCATCAATATGAAACTGATTTGGCCTTTTGCTTCATTTTATTGTTATAATTAACTTCTTGTTTGAGATATCAGATTTTTGCAATATTCGATTTATTTGAAATATATTTTATTAATTTTCATATTTAGAAGAATTTAACTTCTATGTATGCAATATAGAATTTTACTAAAATTGCTAAAAAGATGAAATTATCTGTCGATCCAATTTGAGAACATTGATTTTCTACCATTTTGGTATATAATAATAAATTACATATTAATTAATAGGATAATTTTTTTTAAGCCTCTTTATTTATTATATTTTATTTTTTAAATCTCTAAAATTTTATTTGTTCTCGAACTTTTTTTTTACATTGAGAATTTTTTGTGATAAAATAAAAAATTGATGAAAAATTTTGTAACGATGATACAAAAACATTAAAAAAATTTGTACTGATTTAATTTCGTTATAAAAATGATTAAACTTATTAAAAGAAAAAAAAAATTCACTTTACATTCCTAATTTTTCAAGTTTTATGCATTAGACAGTAAATAATTTTTAAAAATTAATCTAACATAAAATAGTACATAATTTTTAAAATTTGATATAATATTTTAGTAATTCATATATTATTGTAACATAATTTCTCATTAATTTTATTTTTTTATAAAGTGAAAATAAATAAAAATTTGAAAGTTCAATATTAATGAATAAAATTTTATGAAATTAATAAATAAATAATATAAAATTTAAGAACTTCAAAATATATTTTTTCTATTTAATACATAGATTAAATGGACTGAACTCAGAAGGTCATAAGCCCTTAAATGCAAATTCTACTCAAATAAATCTAATGCGACCCATAACTTCTATGACGTGATTAGAGTATCAATATATTGTATGGCATCATCTTCTTGTTCAATGCCCTCCCAAAATTTTTGAAAAGACTGAAGACTTTATTGCCACTGTAATAATTTTTCAGCTGTACACATTTGCATCCGTTTATTTATATATATATATATATATATATATATATATATATATATATATATATATATATATATATATATTTATATAAAAAAAAAAATATATATAGATTAATAAAAAAA
>CANXYC011194609.1:0-10632 GCA_948193065.1 Aleurites moluccanus
TATCTCAATATATATGAATATATCTCAAAATATAACTTATAGATATATAAATGCAACACACATATATATACATGCCAAATCTTAATTTACAGTACCATGGAACCTCTATTATGTACAATATTTATAAATACTTTGAGACTAGAATTTACATGCCAAAAGTAACCAAAATTTCTACGACGAGGATAAGATGTGCCAATGGAATACGGGCCTCACAGCTGACCTAAAAATGATAACCACTGAAGGGGTTGAGTATAAAAATACTCAGTAAATCCAAATGCATAAGAATATAGTAAATACTATAATATGAAGAACTGCTCATATATGGCCTGTAGATTCAATGTACTGTAGCAATAAAATAGGTACCAAGAATTTATATCAATAACATATAGGTATTCATATCAATATTCAATATATAAGCCAATTCACATATGATATAATAGGATTAAGTCATATTCAAGTTTATATGCATTGTTCATAATAGGCACGATATTTTAGTGTTAAGTATACTATATGCAAAGGGGATCAACCCTTATGACTAAGGAATATTTACCCGCCCCCCCTAGCATGGGCAAGTTTATGAATACTAGAGAATATTTCATGACCTCTCCAGCATGGGCTATTTTAATTATTACCAGTGTGCACACAGTCGATGGAATTTTACACTACCCATCGAAGTAGTCCTATTTTAATATCATATGCTTATGTCTCTATAAAACCATTAAATATACCACAAATAAAGCTTATATAGCTGTAGAATGATTAAATATATATATATAAAGAAAAATAGAGCAAATTGAAAAAATGCCAAAAATTAGCCCGGGCGGGCCCAGTTGCGCTGCCGCAACTGGCTCGCAAATTACGGGTCCGTTTTGGGATTTTTAGGTACTTTCTGGTTAACTATGTTACCAAAAGAATTAGGTGGCCCATGAGGTACTATTTCGAAGCTTAGGTCGAGACTAGATGATTGGACCAAGTGGTGGCCCAATTGGCTTTTTGGTTTTTATTTTATGGCCCGTCAAACTTTAGGTCAGTTTTAGTCGTTTCGACGGGCTTATTTACGAGCCAATTTGCACTGTTTGGGTTTTTAGGTATCAAAATTGGTTTTATTGGCTCAAATGAAATAATATAGCATTTATAATGCAAATCATGCACAATTATGCATAAGGACTCACCTTATATACAAAAAGTCCTGCACACCCCCAAAATGCACTCGAGCCCTACTCGGCTCGCCGCTCAACACTCCGACCAGGAGTTTTCGATGTTTCACCTAATTTCACACATAACACTCTGTAAGACTAAATGGTATTAGAAATCACATAATTCATTCAAACAAACATTTAAACACATCAAACTATATAAGGCATACACATTTTACCTTATAGACTTCACTTTACACAAATCATGATATAACCATTCTTTTATGCCAAAACTCACATCCAAATACACTTGTAAGCCACATTATGCACATTCATTACTAATGTAACACTTAAGCAATTCTTATTCACTTAACTCTTCATTTCACATTAAACATACACTACATTTAAACTTAACTTTCAAGCACTCAAATCAATCATTCTTTACATATTCAAACCTATGCATTTCCATTATTTCAAACACTTATTCATATTCAAACTTCACTTTACAAATCACAATAGTCTAACACTTTAAACTAATAAACTTAACTTAACCTACTTGAATGAAATTCATTCCTTTAATCCATTTTTCAATGCCATTTCATCCAACATTATACAAATGCATCCACAGTATGATATTTAAGCATTTAAACCTAACAAATATCAAAACACATACCATTTACCTAGTTCTTCACATTCGGCCAAAACAACAATTCACCTAAATGATTTCCTTTTCAACTTTCAATCAACAATTCATCATTTTCATATTAAATACAACTTATTCATACCTTTAAACACTTAAAATAATCGAATGCATACCAAACCCTAACCATCATTAGTTTCGGCCAAGACACTTTTTGCTCCAAATCAATTTGTTTCCGTTATTTCACCATCAAAACATGTTATACACATCAAATAAACAACATTTAAAGCTTTAAATCTATCAAAACTAAACTTTAGTTCAATGTTCATCTCTTTATGGTTTCAAACCATCAATTTACATTCCAACCATACAAAATGGATTCTAATCCATAAATAATATCAAGGAACATCATATAAACCTTATTGAATCAAAAGAAATAAAAAAACTAACAACTTACCAAAAATTCTTCAAAATCTTTCTTGAATTAAATTGTTGTTCTAATGAGTTTTCTTTGGATTTCAAGGTTAGAATGGTGTTTAAAATGATGAATACTATCTTATTTTATCAAAAAATGGAAGAAAACTAAAAGAAATGGGTTAGGCATAAGGTGGCCGAAACTTTAAGGCTTTAACAATGGAGTTTCCGCATCTTTTGACTGATATGGATGATGAATAAATGAAGTGGTGGTAAAAATCTATTCAAATATCAATGGTGTGATTCAATAGTTTAAGTTATTGGTACATTTGATGCAATTTAGCCATCCAACCATCCATTTCCTTTACTTTTATACCATTTGTTAATCCAAATTGGTGGCTAACACATACATTTGCCATACCAAATCAAAAATCCAATGGCTTGAGCTTATGATAGCAAATTTGCATCCTACTGATCCAACTGTTCATTTTTCCATTATTTGATCCAATGGTTGGATTTAATCAAGCCTAACTAAATACCATAAGGTTGCACACATCCTATAATCCCATATTATGAAGGAAAAGACTAAAATGCCCTTAGTGCAAACCAAAGCACCTCAATTGAGCAGCTTACCGGAAACTGTTTTCAATCGGGTTTATTTTTCCGTCTATTATTCAAATAAACTTAATAATACCATATACATTCACTTATTTTCTTTTCTTTCTTCAAATATAGTGCTAAATCCATAAAAATTTGAAGGGGCTGTAAAATGACCATTTTGCCCCCAGTTTACCAAAAACTCAAAATTTCCCGATTTTGTCCTAACAGCCTTTAATTCACTTCTATGCCTAAAATCAAGTCATATAACATGCATAAATATCAATTTCATGCATAAATACATCATATAAGCATATTATAAAGAAAGCAAAAATTTCCCCCTAAGTCCCCCTTTAAGGGTTCCAATAGGGTTTAGGTTAAGGTGTTACATAAGCAGTATCATTTAACATCGGACTGATAACATCAATGATAGCTAAGAAATTTAAGGAATTAATACAATATTAAATTAAAGTTAATTTTTCTCAGTTACATGGATAATGAAAGATTAAGAATAATGATAGTCAATTATAAGAAGAAAAGTATGGAAAAGTATTAAAGATGATGGAAAATCAATAGAGTAGCAAAATCATAAATAAGTGGAACTTCAAGGGCATTTTGGGAAATCCACTTTCCACTATCCAGAATTGTTCTAAAAGCAGCATAATGATACACTACAGTTAAAAATAAGCTATTTCACTCCCCACAATAGAATCTAAAACTGAATAGAATTGACAGAATAAGCTACAGAAAGTTTTAGGGCCAAAGTATAATTAATAGAAGATTTGGGGAGGAAAATATAATTTTTCATAGTTTCCACCTATATAAGCCATGCCTTAGCCAATTTTCCATTGATTTTTCTCATCTTCTTCTTCCTTCCATTATTGGTCGAACCACTTTTCTTCAATCTTCACCATTTTCAAGGTAAGTTTTCTAAGAAAAACCTAAATAAAACCTAATTTTCAACCTTATTCTACCTATATCCATCCATTTCTCACCAAATTAACCAAAGGAAATCAAGAATTTATTAAAGGGAGAATTTGGCTCATCCATCACTAAGAGGTAACATGGTATTTTCTTTGATTATCTAGGTTAATTAGGTGTTATAAATGATGAATTAGATGGGTTTTACAATTGATTGCACCAATTGATGCATATGGATAGAAAACCCCAATTTCAAATCCTAAATTGAAGTTATATGATACCAAACCCTATATTAGTCATCTTTTATGTCTAATTATGTTATAATATGTTTAATTGATGCTATTTGAAGCTTAATTGATGTTGTTTTTGGTGTAAAACACAAGGAAGAACAATATTGCTTATTTTGCCTCCTTTGAAGATTTTGGTGGAAATGAATTTTCCTTGGCAATTTGAAGCATTTGATGAGTTTAATATATATCATTTAACATGTCTATTACCTTGAAATGAAGTTTGGAATTCAATCTTGAAAGGCCATGTTTGGCCGAATGCTTCCTAGCCTATATCCTTTGAATTTTTGCTTTGTTTTCCCTTGAATTCACAAGCCAATTTGGTCCTTTCTATGTTGTTATTTATTTGATATCAATTGCCTATTGTGTTGCCTACATTGTGAACTTATTGTTTGATATTAGGGCAATGTTGATGTCGCATCAAAACCTTATCGAATTGTCTAATGAAAGTTGCACACCAAGTGTTCGACAAAATGCCTCAACAAAAATTCCATTCGCTTACCATTTCAATGCCATTGTCGCCGGCGACATTGGCTTGCCAATTGTACCATCCTAAAAGACCTTGAATGCCTACTTTTTTATCTAACACATAGTTTATTGCTATACCCTTAGTTATTGTACATGTACCTTCCATTGCTTACACATTATTGATTGATAGTACCGATTGATTGATTTGTAACCTATTTGATTAATGATGAGTTATTTGATTCATATTGATATCTATTGGTTTAATTTCATCCTATTGTATGTTTATTTGATAGAGCTATCTTACGACGGGGTAGTGGGTAAATACCGTTGGCATTGTGCACAATGTTTATCATGGACCCTAGCTGGAAAGGGTTAATTGTCCTAGCCATAAGGCTTGGCCCGCCTTATGTAATATACATGTGATTTATATGTGATGAAATGTGTTAAGGCCCAATATCTATTTTATCCATATGATATGTTTATTGATATCCTATTTATTGATCTCAAACCATTGCTTCTGTTTAATTTCATGACTTCTGTAATTTGGTGTGCAATCCTGTTAACCAATTATTGTTAACTGCTATTTTTCTGTTTATCCAACCTTTTTACCCATGTTATGATGTTTATTAGATTCATTGAGTATTTTTATACTCATTCTTTAGTTGTTTAACATTTTTCAAGGCAAGAGTAGAAGTTGGATTCCAGAATCTCTTCCTTTATGGAATTCTACAGTGTATTATGATAGTGTAAATATTTAAACTTTGTGTTATGTAATTATTTTAGTAGCTCTATGGCTATGTGTAAATGGATATAGATAGACTGTATAAATGGATATATGATATTATTTGGAGGTTTTATATGATTATGGCATGTATGGGTAATGATTACAAACTACTGCATTACATATCATAGAATGACAGACTACAGGATTATAGAATACATAATGAGTAATAAAATGATTATTTGGGTAATAATAAGATAATATTTGGATTAGATATGGGTTCTATGGGCGTCGGTCGCCACTAGCAGCTACTGCATCCTAAGACTATTATGTTCCAGTTTTGGGACGCGACAGTTCCTCAGCCTCATCGACTTATTGAATTCTCCTCCTTGATCTAGGAGGTTCCTATGATTCATTGCTTACTAATGACTCATTAGAAGCTAGCTCTTCTTCCCTACTAGGTTCCTCTACCTTTCACATTCAGGGTCATTGGCTTGATCATGTATACTCGATGACATTTTGGTCACTATAAAGAACAATCACAATAATTTAGTATGTCACGATTATTGCAGAATATACATGTATTTAACGAATACAACAAATGACTAGACAAGAATTCTTATTCTCTATGGTTCACCTATATCCTATTGACACATGTCTATATGTTATTCATATAACCTATGCTCTAATACCACCTTTGTCACGTCCCAATTTTGGGGCATAACAGTCCTAGAATGTGGTAATCGCTTATACTACCAGCACCCATAGAACCCTACTATAAACTTATATCTAAGTCCCTATTTAATCACATTTATATTTTGCATTTTCTTTCATAAGACATTATCATCATTTAGCATCATCAACATATTATACTTTGCAATTTTGGTGCATTTATAGGTATTATATATATATATATGTGTTTAAAAAACACTAACTTATATAATTACAGCACCATGGAGCTATTAGAAATACAAAAGAAAAGTCTAACTTTGATAATTACTTTATAAAAAAGAAGATTGGTCTCATGGAGAAGAAAGCTTGGAAACCATCTTTACTTCTTACCTGGAAAATGTTAAACTACTAATTGGGTGAGTATAAAATACTCAATGAGTCAAATGTATATTACCATACATTTAGGCTAGGTTGTAAGGCAAGTAAACAAATGGATAACCAATAAGATAGTCAAGTGATTAGTTCAATAGATAGCACACCAAATATCAAACTCATGCTTATTACAAAAAGGATAGTTAACCAATGATAGAACAATTAATAATAGGTAACATTTTTGAATTAAAAGATCAAATAGACTCAATAAGCTAATGGAATATGTAAACATGTAAATCGATAATAGGCTTTGATCGCATGTTTATCACATTTCAAATCACATGGAATACATAAGGCGGGACGGGCCTTATGGATAGAACATTACCCCTTCCTATCAAGGGTTTTAAATATACATTGTATAGAATGCTGATGGTTTCCACCCACTACCCCATCGGAAAGGTAGCTCTGTCATATCAATATATAAATAAGTGAAAGAAATCAAATAAGGTAGCAAATGAACAATAGAAACAATAAACATTAATTTCATTGTCAATATGCTCAATTGGCTCACATTGATCAATCAATGTATCATTTGATCAATGCTCAAGTGAAATGAACATTAGAACATAGGCCAAATTCCAATAGTCTCAAATATGGTTTAGGTACATAAGGTGTCAATAGTGCACATTTATACTGGCGAGATGGGTACCCACTCATGCTGGCGAAACTAATACTAACTGATAGGCTTGAAAGAAATATAAAGGAAACTTTGCCAAACACTTGGTGTTCATCACATTGACTTCAAAATGGTAGGGTTTTAGGGAAAGTTCAATAAAGCCAAATTTTCACAAATCAAGCTCACATTGCACACAACTCATAGGTCATAATAGCTCAAAATATGGCTTGAAAACAAGAAAAGTTCAAAGGGAACATGGCAAACATGGTTCAGCCTCCACATCAACAATGTCCAAATAAATTTTTTAATTCAAGAGTAAGGTATATTCATGCATAATAATATCTAAGACTCATCTGAATGATTAGCTTGATTAAAACACTTTGTAAATTCAACTTCTTCATATTAGGTATATATGCTTTTCTTCACTTTCCTTTATTTCTACATCACGTATTTCACTTGTCTTGGGTTTATATAGATGTAAATTAACATATTCTAATATTAGATTGAATGAAGGAATTCAAATGGAGAAATTAGGTGTAATACCCTAAAAACAACCATAAGAACATAATAACATAACTAGTTATCAGATTGGGAACACTGAAATAACTAAGGAAAATTTTTGAACCTCAATTAGAATGCATTTGTGATACTGTCCTAGAAAATGTCGATGATAATTACATTGTCCGAGGAAATAGCAGTCCAGTTGACAGATAAATTTCTGATTCAGACCAAGGGGTAAAGAATCATATATATATGTACACCTATTTTAGTAACAACTACCCGAGAACAGAGCAGCAAAGCCCATACCATTCGGTAACAGCTTCTTTCTTTATAGGACATCCAATGCCAAACCAGTCTTGTCAAACTAAAAAATGCAATTATTATCATGACAAAATTGTTTGACATACTCATGTCAGCATTCTCACTTTGACAATGCTAGCTCCATACTCCAAGACCCGATATATGTGAAATTTTAGTGAAAAGGAAAAGTTGAAAAATGTTTTGAAACTATAATACCCCAGCAAACATTACAGTAGATAGTGAGATAGAACAGTAGACAATATACGGATATATTGAATTATAGTAATTGATGAAGTATGAATAAGTTCAATCGATTATTGAAATATACAGAGAATGATAGAGAGTAATACTCAAGAATTTTTTAGCCTCAACTGGGCCACTTTTGAGATATTGTCCTGGAAAATACCGGTGTTAATTATACTGCAGGGAAAATAGCAGTCCGGCTAATTTAAAATGTTTTGACCCAAACTTGGGGGGATTAAGTTAATTAATTTTATGTGAAATTATGGTGAAAAGAAAGAGTTAAAAAATATTTTAGAATACTGAAAATAAGAGTAATGGCAAAATTATAATTTTTGGCAACTTTGGGGGTAATTATGAAAATCCACTGTCTGGGATCCAAAAATGACCCAGAACTATTTTTAAATGATAGAAAAACCTAAAATAAGGTATTTCACTTCCCACATTGATGGTTGAATTTAAACAGAATAGACATAATAAATTACAAAAAGTTTTGTGGTCAAAATGCAAATAAGAAAAATGTTGGGTCAAAGTGTAACTAAGCAAAGTTGTGAGACTCGCCTATTTTAGAAGGGGGCATATGTGGCCGGCCAAAGGAATGAAGAAATGGCCAAAGTTATGCAGTGTCACAACCCAACCTGGGAGCCGCGACGGTCCTAGGGTACGGGTGTTGCATAAGCTGCCAGTACCTTGAAGAACCCAATTAACTATACTACATGATTTGCATCATATATGTCATATTATTTCATTTGAACTTTAAAAATGAAGTTTGATACCCAAAATTGCATAAAGTGCAAATTGGCCCGTAAATAAGCCCACCAAAACGACCTAAACTGACTTAAACTTTGACTGGCCATAAAATGAGATCCAGAAAGCCAATTGGGCCACCACTTGGCCCAATCATCTAGTCTCGACCTAAGCTTCGAAACGGTACCTCATGGCCCACCTAATTCTTTTGGTAATATAGTTAACCAGAAACTACTCAAAAATCCCAAAACGGACCCGTAATTTGGGAGCCAGTTGCTGCAATGCAACTGGGCCCCGCCGGGCCAATTTTTGACCATTTTCAAATTTGTTCTATTACTCTTTATATATGTATATATGATTGTTCTATTGCTATATGAGCTATAAATATGCTAAATTTACTGTTATGTGAAGGCACACTCATATGATACTAGAACATGGCTATTTCAATGGTATAGCGGGTAAATTCCATCGACTATGTGCACACTATGTTTTATGGACCCTTACTATAGAGGGATGTTATATTCTCTAGTCATAGGGAAAATATCCCTTGCGTGGTTAATGTGTTTATGGGACCCCTACTAGGGAGGGATGTTATATTCCCTAGTGCACTTTATAATAGTGCTGAATACTGAATTTCAGAAAATAACCTAATCCTGTTATATCATATGTGTGTTATCTTATACATTGGATACTTAAATAATTTTTATATTGATATTTATACAGGTACTTGCTTTATTATTCATTAACTATCTTATATTGAATTCTTCAGGCCATATATGGGCAACTACACTACCATGATCATTTACTGTATTTTTATACATTTGGATTCACTGAGTATTTTTATACTCACTCCCTTAGTGATTTATAATTTTCAGGACTGTAGTGAGGAATGCTTTCCATTGGCATCTCCTACTCCTACCTTGGAAGTTTTCTAGTGATCATGTAAATATCCAACTTCAAAATAATATGTGAATATTGTACATAATAGAGGTTCCATGGTACTGTATATTAAGGAGTGGCATGTAGATATAAGTATAAGTTTGTATCTTTATAGTTTTGCATTCTGATGATATTATGGATGTATATGATATGCTATGTATGGAAATGACTGGATGTAAAGATATATGTATATATTGTGTTATTGTTGGAAATCCAGAGGGATCATTGATTTCAGAATGATTATGGATGATATTAGAAGTGTTGTTTGCTTGTTTTATTTTTGGGCATAGTCATATTATAAAGGAGATGCTGTCGAATTTTCTGCAGCATTTTTAAGCTAATTAAGCTGTTTATATAATTTGCATGCCATATAGTATAGTTAATTGGATTCTTTGAGGTACTAATAGCTTATGCAACACCCGTACCCTAGGACCGTCGCGGCTCCCAGGTTGGGTCATGACAAAGGTGGTATCAGAGCTAAAGGTTTACTGTAACACCTCAACCTAAACCCCTTTAGGAACCCTTAAGGGGGGATTTAGAGGGAAATTTTTCCTTTCTTTGAAACATGTTTATATGATATATTAATACATGAAAATGATATATATGCATGTTATATGACTTGATTTTAGGCATAGAAGTGATTTTAGGGTTGCTAGGAAGAAATCGGGAGATTTTGAAATTTTTGTGAATTGGGGGTAAAATGGTCATTTCACAACCCTTTCGAGTTTTTATGGATTTAACATTATAAATAAAGAGAGAAAAGAAAATAAGTGAATCTAAATGGTGTTATTTAAATTATTTGAAGGTTATATGGAAAAATAAACCCGGTTGAAAGCAGTTCCTAGTAAGCTGCTCAATTAAGATGCTTGAGGTGCTTCAGTTTGCACTAAGGGCATTATGGTCTTTTCATTCATAATATGGGATTATAGAATGTGTATAATCTTATGATAATAGTTTAGGCTTGATTAAATCCAACCATTGGATCAAATGATGGAAAAACG
>CANXYC011194637.1:0-16651 GCA_948193065.1 Aleurites moluccanus
TATATATATATATATATATATATATATATATATATTTGTGTATTTATATAATTATAAACTTATAATACATTATATATATACTATTAATTATATATGAATTTAAATTTATATAATTATAAATTTATAATTTTTTTATATATATTATAAAATTATATTCAAATCCCCAAATATCTGAATCGAATATAAATACCTGAATATTTAAACCGAATTGAAATATATTCAAATTGAAATCGAATATCCGAATACTTGACTCCTCGAATTATATCGATCAAATTTTTGAGATAATTCGATACGAATATTTTTTTCATTCGGTTCAGAACCAAAAATATAAAAATAAAATTTTAAAAAATTCAATTCGATTCGAAAATTTTTAAATCACCTATATAACAATGTAATTGTAGATGATATAATATAAAATAGACATGAAAAATTATTTTAAAATTTAAAAAATGTTAAATGATTTTTTAAGTATTTAAATGATTAATTCAAAAAGTCATTTTAAAATTTAAAAATAAAATAAAATAAAATAAAAAACTAAACATGTAATTTTTTTTTAAAAGGACAATTTCAATCAAAACACTCTCATAACAAACAAATAAATAGATAGGGGGGAACAATTTGAGTGCATTAGTCCAAAACATTATGAATATTGTGAGAATAAATTGAAGAATTAAAATAAGTCATACGTACAGAGAAACTTCTCTAAGTATAGTATGGATTGGTAACATATTTTTTGAAAAACTGTATCTTGTCTAGATATCTACGAAATTTCATATCTTAAAATGTGATGGATGTAATTTAACAGTATATATATATATATAAATGTATAATTTAATTTTAATTAATGAATTATGTTTTAAAATTACGACCTAATTAAAACAAGACTAATTTTAAAAAATTTCAAATGATTAAATCTATCTAAACTTTACTTATCTTTTGAATATGCCATGTCTCATTTCATTTTTTTTTCCATAAATATACATCCATTCTTTCTTTTTTGTTTTTAAAAGAAATAACAAAAAAACTAGCAACCAATCTTATATAGAGGGTGTTTGTATCTATTTAAAATGATATGAAATGCCGTTTTAAAATTTAAAATAAAATTAAATGATTTTTTGAGTATTTAAGAGATTAATTTAAAACACCGTTTTAAAGTCTAAAAATAGAAAAAATTTAAAACTACATATGATAATTTTTTTTGAAATAATATTTTTAAAATAAAATTTCTACCCAAATGCTTGCATAATAATTTTTTATTGCAAAACGTTGTTTTTGTAAAAAGAAAGAATAATCTTTGACCTTGAAATTCATCATTTTTAGAGTTCAGGTTCATACAATATATTCACAAAAAAAAAATGAAGGAAAGACAAAAAAGTTTGATAGCCGCAAATATTACCACAAAAGCTTGAAAGGTTTGAATCACTTTATTAATAAAAGTAAAGCAATGAGAACATAATCTCATGAAATTGCTTTCATCAGGGATTTAGGAGGTCTCTAAGCTAATGATGGTTTTATTTTATTTTGTTTTACCAATAGATTTAGACTTCAATTGATAAATTAGGCTCATCAGTAAATATTCATGAATGGTTATTGCCTAATAGAAATGTTATTTTCACATGGCAAATTTCTCATTGGAGTGTAGATTTAATCCTGTATCATTTCTGGATAGATTAAAAATTCAAAATGAATTGAAGAGTGTAATATATATAAAGCAATAGTCAGTTCGGATATTTTATTTATTTATTTTATTTTTTATCTTATATTTTATTTTTGCATTATATTATTTATTTTTTAAAGTATTTTAATAGTTAAAATTTTTTATAAATCACATGGTGTATAAAAAAAATATGAAATAAAAGATAAAAATATATAAAAAAACAAAGGATTCAGACTAATAATATAAAAAAAAATTATAATTTTTTCTAAAGAAGATAATTGTCAAGGTTTATATATATATATATATATATATATATATATATAAATTTGATATAATTTAATGATAAATGTATATTTTCTTATATAACAGATGAAATAAAATAAAAGTGAAACTTGTATAACGTTAAATTCTCATTCTTGGAACTTGTAAGAAAAGGCAGCCAAACTTTTCATTTTGAGTTAATTGGATGGATGTTTATCACCTACTCCTTTTTATCTTCTTCTACTTGTTTAATATATTATTGCAATTTCTAATTAATTTATTTTCAAAAACATGTTTCAATGTATGTCATTTTCCCATAAACATACCTATATTTATTATAATTACTCCGTTCATTCCATGGAAAATGACCTCAATTAATTAATTAATTTATATATACAAGTAGAAGGTGGTGTGTTCTTATTGTTTTCATGGAGAATGTGATATGCCACAATCAACAGACTTATTTGTTAGTGCTTTCGTGACTCAAAACCAGGGGCACTAGCCCCAACTTGCTCAATTAATTATCTTAATTAACTGCTAATAATCAATATTTTACTTGTACTAATCTTAATTAATATATTCATTTTGTTATTCTTGGAACAAACTGCATGTCCATCCATATTGACTATTTATCATTTCCATTTTTTATTTTTGTTTTTTTGTAGTCAAATAAGTCTGTTCTAGATCTTACCAAGCTGTCATTCCCTGTAGCTGGAGAATTTTTAAGCATAAAGACAGAAGACATGAGAACAAGAAAACACATTGTTTCCAACTAAAATTCATAGCTATAGCTAGGGTCTGCCTTAATTAACTTTTAATGACTTTTCTCATCAAACAAGTTGATATAGTTTGTTCACAAGACCCTAATTTTCTTTATCAGGACAAAAATTAATTGGTTACACATAAGCTTTGAACAAAGTTTCAACAGTTAAAACAACCGCCATTTATTAGTTAATAATTACATCAATCGTAATTCATAACATAAAGAGTAGCTAAATTGATGCCGAAATTCAAACTTTATTAGTAAATTTTTTCACCTCTCTCGTTATAGTTTTATATTACCTCCGTCCGAAAAAAATACACTCATTTTTCTTTTTTATCCGTCTGAAATTATAATTCACTTTATTTTTTTAAAAAGTAGTTGATATATTAATTTATTAATACGCTCCTATTTAATATTTCATTACAGCATATTTTTATCAACAAATAATTAATTAAATATTAAATAAAATTATACATGTATACTAAAATTAAATGAAATTTTATTAATAATAAAATTTTATTGGAGATTTGAAAACTAAAATTTTATAAGTGGTGAGACTTAATATTAAATAAAAATTTATTAGTAATGAAACTTTATTAATTTATATAATTAGCATTAAAAAATTAAATAATAATTATTTTTAAGACAATTATTTATTAATAGAAATAAAGGGTATTTGTAGAAAATATAAAATAAAAATAATTATTTTAACTAATTAATTATTTTTCTTATTTATATTAAAATAAAAGTAAAATTATCTTTTCTGTATGAAGATAATATTAATTATATATACCTTTATATATTCATTTTATTTTCGATTACATAATCAAAATTTATATACTCAACTCAATTTATCCTAAATTCTAAAATTAATTGAGATCGACTATATGAATTTTTTGTTTTATTTTTGAGATATGGAATAAAAACTTATATATGATTGATAAAATAAAGTGAAAATTTTATTTTGTAAATAAAGTAATAACACAATATTTTTTAAATTTTTTTAATATAATTACAACAATCATGATACATCAAAAACATTGCAGCATTTAGGCCCCAATGAAATACCATGTACTTATTATGTCCAACTGTGGATGGAAAAAAGGAAAATGATGGTTACACTATAGTCCTAGATCAATGCACTTTAGGTTATCCAAAAAGGACATAATTAATTTCAAAATAAAGAAGAAACAATCATTTTACAGAGATAACCTTCCCCATTAATTTACAAAGACATGACCTCCCACATATATACTGTTTAATTAATTAACAGGATATAATAGTCTAAACCTATAATTAAGAGGATAAAACCCACTAACCAATATTCTAATCCTTTATATTAGGAATGAGCTATCATTTTACATTGTATAAAGATGACTTTTTAGTTCAATAAAAGGTAGATAATTTATATCGAAATAAAAAAAAAATCAAAAGATTTATAATTAAAGAAGAAAAATATATTATTTATAATTTGAAATTATGAATAAATCGAATATCCCAAAATTTTAGTATTAAAAAAATTAACAAAAAATGATTAAGTTTAACCTTACTAATTAATTAAATAAAAAAAATCTTTAACATCAATATAAAAAGTGTTTATATTTATTTAAAATGACATGTAACAACATTTGAAATTTAAAAAATATTAAATATTTTTTTTTAATATTTAAATAATTAATTCAAAATTTCATTTTAAAATTTAAAAATAAAAAAAAATTAGACATACTAACTTTTTTTTTTTTTAACTAGTAAATTTTATCCAAACACCCCCAATTTCAGCTACAGTGGCACAACACAAATCAAAGATAAGGACCTACGTAAGTGGTTGTGTTAGCCACAGAGCTAGACATCCACCAAAGACAATAAAGCTATTTCTTTTTCTTTTCCACCTACGTACTATCTCAAGACCTTACAATATTACCTTCTTTATAGTATATATATAACAAAGGCCTGAGCCAACCATATATTAACTTATTAATTCTTCATGTATCATATCGCCAACCCAATTAAAAAAAGAAAACTCTTGTTTCTTGATTTACATTTTCTCCCATTTCTTTCTTTCTTTCTCCCTGCAATAGATCATTTCGAATCCACCATGTCCAAGATTCACCCTGCTGAGCAGAAAAGATTATGTGGCGACAAAGATGCCGTGGTTGTATTAAGTAAGAAGGAAGATGATGATCATCGTCATGAACGGAGACGCAGTGGTGATCCATGTGTGCTTACTGTGTGGAAGAAATCTAGTATGAGTTTCCAAGGAACTGATGGATTTACTGTGTTTGATACAAATGGAAGATTGGTTTTTCGAGTGGATAATTATTCCAGGAAGAATCGTTATGTAGGGGGTGATCTTGTTCTTATGGACGGAGTTGGCAATGCTTTGCTTACTTTCAAACCTCAGGTACTTATTATTACTTTACTTTCATATTATCAGAGTCCTTAGAATTTAAATTTCAACCTTACGTTAAATATTTTATTGACATTGTAAAATGAATGATTCTCTTTCCTTCTGATCTATTCTAAAAAATATTGAGTTTTTAAGATCATCTATTTTTTATCGTAATAAAGTACATTAATTGAAAATATATCATAAATCATCTCATATAATGTGAGACTATTATAATAGCGGACCAATGAAGTCGAGTTTAGAGGATTCGGCTAATAAATTGGGTTTCACCCTATATAAAATAAAATAAATTATGAGTAGTGTGTATATTAATTCAATAACATAATAATATTTAGAGTAAATAAAAATATAAATATTTTTTAATGAAAAATAGATATAAGAGTCATATTGATTATTTTTTTTTTCATTTATTAATTTATGTGTATAAGACAGGAATATATACTAAATGTAGGTATGAATTTTTCTATAAAACAACCCATGATTCTCTGTATATCACACGAATAATGATAAACCAGGATCTAAGGGAAAAAAAAAAATACTTAATCTACTAAAAATAATATGTAGGATTGACTGATAATACAAATTAATAACTACAATAGCAAAATATATATATACGGCAACTAGTATAACAACTTGCATATTTATATATATATATAAATGAGTACACTTTCGGCTAAAAAAAATAACAATAATTTACATTATGGGCGCATGTTTAATGATAATTTATGAATTATATCTGAACAGATGCTGAGTATGCAATACCAGTGGAGTGCATACAGAGAAGAAGCTGGACGACATGGAAACGGTTCAAAGACGAAAGTATTCTCAATGAGGAGCACATCAGTGCTTTTCCATACTGGCAAAGATGTAGCAGAGATCTTCATGGGAGGGCTTACAAGACAAAGTCAAATTCCAGATTTCAGGATTGAGGGATCGTTTAGAGCTCGAGATTGCAAGATCAAGACTCCAACTGGGGAAGTGGTAGCAAAAATGTCTAGAAAAAGGGTAAACACAACAATTTTACTGAGCGATGATGTGTTTAGCCTCGTCGTACAACCTGGTTTTGACAGTCAGCTTATTATGGCTTTTTTTATTATATTAGATCGTATTAGCAAAAAGCCTTTTGCCCCTATTTTGTGTTCTAAAATAATTTGAACATTTGTATAAACCACCAGAGATAAGGTACATAGAAATTCTCATTCACACGGAATAAATTTATACTATGTCCTTGAGGGATTTTACTGTTGACAATTGCTATTTATTGTATATATTCATATTAATGCTTTTAACCCTACTTTGTTATACGAGAATCCAAATCCAAGCAATTCAAATGATACTCGCTACTCGCATTGCATGTGCTTGAAACGACACTCGCAGAATAACATGTGATGTTCATTGAAATCATATGTATAGAAATTCATCATAACGTGATTCTTGTAAAGAAATTTATCATAACATAAATCTAATAGCATATTATTGTATTAATAATTCAAAGTACAAAAGAACAATAATAACAATTGGAGTTAAAAGGTTCAAACTGCAGTATCACCTTTCTCTAAAAAAATCTTAATATATACGAGTCTTCAAGTTGGGCTGCACATATTCTTGCCCGACTTGAACTTGTAGTGGACAAACTCTTCCAATTTTAACCAATCTAAACAAAAGCACCAACAGAATTTCTTTACAGGTCAAGCAAATGTGAAACCTTGTGTGTTCATCTAGTGGTAAAAATTAGACCCAATAAATAACACTTCGAAGAGCAAGTCCACACTTGGTAGTTGGTGACTACCTTGCTTTGCAAATAACTTTAAAGCTCGAGTAAAACTATTTAAGAACGAGTTACCAAGTTCAAATCTCACTATAAAATTCTCCATTATTGGTGCTTCAGAAATAATATCATATCCATGGAGATAATACAATGTATAGATGCATGTTGAACAGCTGATTCTGTAACTAATAATACCTACATGGGTTCCTAGTAAACCCAAGTTTCGATTTCTCAATTTCGCTGTCAATGCCTTGGATCCAATTCCAAGAACAGTGTTAAGAACAAAAAAAAAAAAAAATAGAAAAACAAATATAATTACCTAACAAGAATAACTCAGCAATTGCAAGTGATCACAACAATAGGATTGCAACTACAACCACAACCCCATTGTGTCACGTGGAATGTATTGTGTCACAATGAATGTTAGTGCAAGTTATTCCAGCACCCCCTAAATAATGCAGCAGTCACCTACTGTCCATGCGAGTGCATGACTCTGCTCAATCACCGGATACATACGTCTTATCTTCATAGTACCTCCTCTCACTTTCTGCCTTCTTCTCATTTCGTTTCTGCAAACATGAGATACTCTCTATTAAATTGAACCAGAAAAACAGCTCACATTCTAATACCAATTATTCATCTTCTCTTATCCCCACAGCTTGAAACTAAATTGACAAACAGAAACATGCACATATCTGTCCCACTATTTGGGCTCATGCAGACAACATGAGCTCTAATTTCTAGTTATTTCGCATACTTGTCCATTTTATATTTTTTTCATTTACTCCCTATTTTGGCATTTTATAGATTTTAGAGGAAAACCTGGTATGCTTCATGATTTGCTACAATCCTCCTAATTATCGTGGTGGTTGTAATATCCAGGGGGCTCTCCAAAACTTTGAAGATACCCATACTGATTGGAACAGCATACGGATTGCTTTTTTCCTGTGAGAATGAAAGATATGTCAGATCAAAAAAATGCATGCTGCAACTAAAAAATTAGTAAATCATGCATATTCACAAGTAGCCAAGTATATGCAATTTACCTCCTCATAGTCAGTGTTCTCTGCTACTGTTCCATGCACCACCAAAGAGATGTTAAAGGTTGTTATCTGCAGCCACCAATAATTTCCAAGTGAAAATTTATCTGAAAATTATGCATACCACATTCACTCGATCTTTATTAAGAAAGAAATGAAGTTGCAACTGTTTACACCTCGCTTCTGCCTGATTCACCTAGAATCATCATCAAACAATCAATGCACTTCTAAGAGTTGTTTTGCAATCCACCAGTATGAAGTTATTACAGAGAAAATACACAAGTGAGATACCACTTTAAGAATCCCACAAGTCAATTGTTAAAATTCAAACTTTGGCAAGTACAAATACACATATCCAAGCTTAATAGTGGTCAGTTCAACTATAAAGTTTAAGGACATACATGTATCACATTATCATGTAAGATAGCAGGAGCACCACTTTGAACTGTCCTTTTATCCCTTTTTTGGGGGGCTGGGGAAGAGTTGCTGGTTAAATATTTTAACCACAAGGACTCCACCCATTTGTTTCAAATCTATTTCCTTGTATTCCACTACAACTATTCCACGTTAAAGAAAACTAGATCGAAATCTTGCAACCACCTTTCTTATGAAACCAATATTACAAAATATATACCAAGTATATCTGATACTGCTTTTGCAGTTCTTGATGAGAAAATCACCCTCTTCAATGATTTGATTAGAAGAAACATTTTTTATGTTTTTGCCATTAAAATTCCAATATACTCAAAAACCGTTGCAAACTGCTTTTTGCAAAAGCATGTACCATGGTACAACCGTACAAGGTACTTTTCCAAAGAGCATTTCGAAAGGCAACACCAACAGACGCAAACTTACATACATTTAGTTCTCTAACATGGGGAACCAGTTAGTTTAGTTTAAAGTCTCTCGGCAATTAGCACAATGACCTAGGACCAAATCCTGCTCATACATTTTTTTTTAAGCGTGGATAAGGAATGGAATAACAATGCAAAAGAAGAAAAGCAGGAGCAATAATAAATTAAGTGGCATACTAACCATGTCTTTAGAAACTTCCCATGGAGCACCAATTATCACCTCATCCACATATCGACAAGCCAAAACACTTAAACTTCTTTCGTGAAGATTCATAATGGGGCGATGAGCTCCTCTATTAGCACTGCAAAACCAGTTTAGAAAAGAAACTTAAATATTAAATTACAAATATTGGGGGGTTTCCTTAACAGATGCCAATTTTGATTACTACCGAATTACAGATAATGCTTATGCTTTCACATGAAAAATAAATAAAGATAGAAGCACTTAAAATAAGCAGCCATCAAGCTGCATTGTATACAAAATTTTGTATTTCAAAGGATAACAAAAAAAGTTATTTCATACTGCTAAAACTCAAAATTATAATATAAAAATATATTCTCAAAGCTAAGGCAAACTGGGGTGGGCAGGGTTAAACTTCCATCTTCATTGCAATTTTTTTTTTCTTAAGCACAGTAAATTACAAAATTGAAGCAGAACGCATCAGTAGAGACGTACACAAAAAACAACTTGAAAACTTGTTCAATTACCCAAATTGAGCCTATACAACATGCCCAAGAATAACATAATTTTCACCATCATTGCAACCTCAATGACTAACATTCCTTTTTCAAGGATCTTGGTACTTAAAGGATCCTCAGAAGAGTCCCCAACCAGACATTAATACTTATGTAGCATCCCAAATCTTTCAGGCCTAGCAAGGAGATAGAAGACTATAAACAACTTGTTTTCAGACTCTCCCTAACACATGGTGGAGCACAAATGCATAAACTGCAATGTAGATTTCAAGATAACACACACTTATAGAAGTAGGAAAACAGGAGTTAAAAAGTTTAAGACAATAGGAAGAAAGATACCTGACAGTTTGATCATTGTGTATTCCAACAAGAAGGAAATCTCCAAGCCCTCGAGCAACCCTAAGGATCTAAAAAATAAATAATGGTTAGTGAACACATGGAGTCCACATCTATTACTTCAACTCAACAAAGACTTGATCTAAACTTTAATAAAATCAGCCACATGAATCTTTGGCACCATTACATCTACTGCAATACCCTGTGTCAGGAAAAACATGTTTTTCTTCTATTTATAACCATGTCTTTTTAGATCTTCCTCTTCTTTAATGCCTTCTTCCTACTTATAATATCTTTCTCTAAATTCATGAATAGTGAAAGATCACACGACATTAAAGATGCACTTTGTAAATTTGATCTTATCTTCTCCAAGTTCATGTGTAACATTCTTATCAACATCACCCTTCTTTATGAATGATTGATCTTCAATTATGCATTAACACATATCATTTCATGCATATGTTTATAGTTCCTTTTGCTATTTATTCCCTTCTTTCCTAGAGTGATTAACATGCATTCCATTATACTTGTTTTAGTTCCATTTAATCCAAAACTTCACTCCAGAATATCCTTCAAGAAGACTTGAGTAGAAATCCCCTCCTAGTATCATTTCAATGACCAAGACTATGGACAAGGGTGTAACCAGAAAGTTTTGTTAGAGGGGGGCCAAAGTTAAACTAACAAAAAAATTTAGTACTACAAATTATATATAATTTTTTTTAAGGGTCAATTAAAAATTTTACATGTAATTTTAGTGCTATTAGAAGGGACCAAATTTAAACTAGTAAAAAATTTTAGTACTATAAATTATATATAATTTTTTTTTAGGGGGCCAATTAAAAATTTACATGTAATTTTAGTGATATTAATTAAATCTAATTTATATATATACATATATTTAAGAATTTTAGGGAACTGATTAAAAAATTTACATATATATATATATATAAGATTTTTTTTTAATCGACATCCATAAATAACAAAATACCATGAAACCTTGCCTAGAATATGTATCTTTAGTTTACGCGCTATCCACCACAATAAGGTCTGGATCATGGATTTAAAAAATGACCGTTACATTACAGAAAATAAGAGTGGCATTACCGTTATGTCCATTAAAAAAAAATTGTTTGAATAACGGCAGTAAAATAACGGTAACAGCCGTTAAGACTGTTATGTAATGGTGTAACAGATCTGAATTTTTTTTTCTTCTATTTTCTTATTTTTTTTATCCTTTCTTTTCTTTTGGTAAAAAATGTATACATGTTGAGTCTTTATTTATAAAGTATTATGTTTATTAACTCTTAGATTTAGTGATTTCTATCAAAATTTATTATTTGCAATTTTTTACAAAAAAATTACAAAGCAGTTGGTTGTTACCATTACGTTATGACCGCGATAACCACGTTACCGTTATACGCGATTGTGAAACTAACCATGACTACGATTTAAATCTATGGTAAGTACAAACCTAACCTGACGTCATCAGTCTGCTGCAACTGGGCATTCCCTCATCTCTCCCCTCATGAACCTAATGATAGTTACTGGACCATCAAATAAAGACAAGCACATCACAAATGTAATTTTTCAGCAGGCACAAGTTTTTTTTTTTTCTTTTCGTGTGTGTATGTGTATTTTTATTTATTTATTTTTGCTGGGGGGGTTGGTGGGGAGGGGGTGTTGTCATAAGTGTGAGAAGGGTAATCACAGTCATAGGAATCAAATTGTGTGATTCTAGAAGTTCAAATAACAGCAATAAGCTGAAACTGGCTAAAGACAACAATTTGTAAAGAGTCCACTTAGATAGATAGTCTTTTGAAATGATGGATTTAATACCAAGCTAATTTCTTATGATTTTCCAACTTGAAAGAAAAATCTAAATTCAAATTAATTTCAAATGACTGTCAACCCTAAACGACTTGAACCACTACAAAAATTTGAGGGTCGAACCTATCCAAACCTAAATAACCAGAAACAATTTGTTTTTAAATTAAAAAATCTCAAATAATATGTTACATAAGTGTCCAGCTACCAATGCCCACAGTTCGTATCATGAAAAGTTTCACGGCTTAAAGATGCTTAATCCTCAGAACATGAAAAAAGAAGATGCAAAGCATTTTAGTCAGCCATCTAGATACTCACGAGCATGCAAAATTTTGTAGATGCTATCAATACTAGTTGGCACCATAGCTAGGGCAAAGCATTTGAACAAGAGGAATAGAAAAAGATCTAATTCATACCTCAACATGTCCAGCATGAAAAAGATCAAAAGCACCATCTATATAAATTACGCGAGCATCCGGAACTGGCCCCTGTAACCACAACACAAATGTAAAGGTTCCATTAAGAACTGACAAGGAAGACATTAGACACTAAACAATTTCTGCCAAAACAGAAATTAATTTATTGAAGTGAAAACCCATAACGAAACATAAAAAAATAAAAATGATTGAGGGCAACAACAGAGGGTTAAAAGGAAATGCATTCCAATATAAAAATTAAACCACCACTAAAGAGAAAAAGGTTGTAGAAGGAAGTTCTGCAACAAATTACACCTTGCCATTGGAGAATTGAACAATTCTGCGAGAAGTAGGAAGAAAACGAGAAACACGAGTTCCAGATCCACCATCTTCCAATTTATGGCCATGACCATGGCTAAACTGTCTTTGCAAAGATGAACGACTGTGACTATCACCAATTGATCTCTCTCGGGTACAGAGCAACATACGTCCTGTTAATTTCATATCATTGTTTCATCAATTCCTCCGTTACACCATTCAAATCAGTCATATAAAAAGGAAAAACAAACCAACCAATAATAACAACAATACCAACGATGTCGGTGCTCGAGACTCCTTCGGTGCGCTTAATCTGCTTGTAGCGGCCAGCTTTCTTAGCAAGCGCATATGCATCAGTTCCATCAGGAAGAACACAAGGATCATCTCCATGGATAATATAATCGATATTATATTCTTCGAAGAGTTTCTTCATGAATTCTTCAGTGATGGCATAAGGCGCATCTGAAATCACCTCGTCCACCCATTTCACGGCGTTAACCATAATCAACCTCTCATTTAAAGGAGTCACCGGAGGACCTTTATTCGCTATGATTTCAGCGTCACTGACAACGCCGACCACCAATTCATCACCGAGAGCACGAGCCTGTCGGAGAGCGTTACAGTGACCATAGTGCATCATATCAAAGCAACCATCCATATACACGCGTATCTTCTTCTTCTTACTTCTCATTTTTCTCCATTGATTCAATTCTCCGTCTTTCAGATACAAACCTAATAAGGAAACTCCGACGGCCACAACGATCCACGCCGCCGCCAACTTTGCCTTTTCGGATTGTCCGCCGGCAGCATCAGAAACCATTGATTAAAGAGATGTTAAAGTGGTAGAAAAATTAAATCAAATTGAAAATGCTAGACAAGTGCTCCGCTCTTTTTTATACCATTTTCCTTCGGACAACAATTTTGACCCGCCCGATAAATATATTTTGAACTCCATCCTAATTTGTTGGGTTAAATCCGTTTCATTTATAAATAGGGCAGATATGTTTCATTTAATATATATTTATACTAAATATTTATTTTATTTATATTAGTGTAAATATATTAAATAATAAATAAATATTCACAATTTCATCCAACATATTTATGAATGATAACTGATCGAGGTATGTTTCACTTAATATATATTTATACCAAATATTTATTTTATTTATATTAGTGTAAATATATATTAAATAATAAATAAATATTCACAATTTCATTTATCATATTTAACAATAACAACGGATCGAATTTTATGAAATTGAAATATTACCTGTTTAAAAATAAAAATAAAAATAGATTGGATCGAATATATTTATTTTTTTATTTTTTATTTTTTTAAAAAAAATATATATATTTATTTATTTATACAATATAATTTATATTTCATATAAAAAATAATTATATATATATAATTGAATTCGAATTTAGATGGATATTACTATTATTTAAATTTGATCAAAATTCACGCGAAAAAAAACTGTCTTGACATATTTACTAAACATGACAAATATTATATATTCATTTAAATTAGATTGAAATAAATAATCACATGTCATATTAAAATTATCGTCCCTAATCATATTTTCAAATTCTATTTATCTCGCCTCTTTGGATGGTAAAAAGTTGAGATTCTTTAAGGGATATTTCAATTCAAGTTCTTCTCAAATAATTCACCAAAATTAAGTATAATATTTTTTTTAAATTATTTTTTTATTTTTTTATTATTAAAAATAATTATTTTAGATAAAATATGATATAATTATAAAATAATTATATTAGAAAAATATAAATAAATTAATATAAAAATAAGTTGAATGAAAAAAAAAAAATTTGATAGAATTATATTTTATTATAATTACTGTCATCTTAAGTGATAAATTTAAATTTTCATTTTTTACTCGTCTATTTTATTTTTATATTTTTATTTAATATTATATAAAAAAACACTCAATAAAAAAATCCTTTTTTCTTATAAAAATAATTTTATAATGCAAAACCCTTAAAAAAATTCGTTTAATCCCACTCTAATATAAAACGAATATATAAATTTGTCAAATTTCGCTTTATACTTGATCCCCGATCATATCCCTAATTTTCGCTCTCAGTCAAGCAGATTAGCGTTGTCCTACGCACCTGTCGGCTGTCACTTTCTTTAGCTTTTATTTTTTTATTTTTTATTTTTTGAGGCGGTCTAAGTTAGGCTTCCTCGAGAAAATAAGAATCTTTCTGATTCTACTCAGTGGCCATGTCAATAATGTATCCGTTTCCGTGAAAAATTCAAAATTTTTTTTTTAAATAATAATAATAATAATCATACATTTGGATTTTTAATTTGAAAAAAAATAAAAAATTTATTTTTTATTTATAAAAAATATTTTTCTTAAACATGAAATCGCTATATTAAATTCAAAATATACAATATATATATTTAAAAATAAAAATATATAAATCAATATTACTGTCTAAATATATTTCTAAATATATATATTATATATTAATATTTAAATACATATTTGAATTTTAAAATTTTAATTCATTTAATTTTATTAATAAAAATAAATTGAATTAAATTTTTATAAAAAAGTATTTTAAATAATAAGCAAATAAAAAGGTTTTTTTATCATATTTATTTATTAAATTAATTAACAACATTAAAATTTTAAAACTAATATATAAATTATAAAAATATTTATATGATTTGGTTATAATTTTAATTAAATCGAATTCTTATGAGATAATTTTTAAAATAATATATTTTTTATTTTCTTTAAAATTATTAATATTTATATTAAAAATTAATAAAATTAAATTATTATAAAAATGAGTTTTCAATTGTTCGAGAGTTCATAATATATTTATATATTTTTTGTGGATATGAAAATAACTAATCAATTTATACATAATTTAATGAATTAAAATTTCACCTAATTCGAGAGTACATAATATATTTATATATTTTTTTTATATGAAAATAACTAATCAATTTATACATTTAATAAGTAATTACATAAATATTACAACAGAAGATAAATAAAAAATAAATTCTCATTGCAAAATCTTGCATTTAAAGGAAAATTGTTATTTTTATAGTTGTTAAATTGTAGCTTATGGTTACACTTGGACTCAATTAAAAAGGAAATGTTGGATATATGTTGAAATTAATTTTTGAAAAAACTAGATAATAAATCTGCATTGTATAATGTGCATATTGTAAATAAATAGAACTTATTTTTAATATAAATAATTCATGTATAACATGAAAATTAGTGTTGGAGGACTATTTACTATAACAAAGAAAAGCTAACTTAATCATACTTCTTTTTCTCAATTTCAAAATGACAAATTGTGAATGTTTTAAAATCAAATATAGGGAAAAAATAATTTAATATCATATTTTTTTATTACAATTTAAAAATAAACAAATAACATATATTTATTATTAATCATTTATTTGGTATAAATAAATTTAATAAAATTTTGTAAAATTCAATTAAAATATTAATTCTTTTATATTCGATAGAAATAAGTGAAATGAATGATAAATATTCATATTAAAATTTTAATTACATAATTTTTATAAAATTCATTATGAAAATTAATTTAGTTATATGTTTTCAATCAATTGTGTAAATTATTATGTTTAATTATACAGTGTAAAATATAAAAATTTTATTAATAAAATTATCTCATACATCAAAATAATAAGTAATTATATTTTTTTTAAGTAATATGACTTTTTTTTATATAATTTTTATCTTTTATATTTTTATTTTATTAAATTAATATTATTCAATAAAAATTTTGCATATAAAATATTGTCATGTCTAATATCAGTCCCTCGTTATCAATTATCTATTTATTAGAATTTTTAAATATTACAGATAATATGCATATTAGATATTTTCATTGTTAATTATTAGATAATAAAACTAATGTTTTTATATTTTGGCCGATCAATAAAATTAAAGGGTTTTAGAGTTTAATAAAATTTGAATTGAAATTAAATTGAAAATAATTAAATTAATATTATAATTTTTTTATAAATAAATATTGAATATTATACACAATGTTTGACTTAACAACATGTGATCTGGCAGTGAAAGAGTCTAGACTTGCGTTAGTTAATGACGTGATGGAGTTGCGATTTATTGGAGCTCGTGGATGAGGAATATATTATTTGAGTAATTATAAAGTAAGAAATGACAGATATTTTGATATGATTATTGATTCATTATATTCATTTAGAATAAAATTAAAAACTATTTTTGTACTACGCGGTATTGAACTATTGATGAATAATTTGATATG
>CANXYC011194698.1:0-23547 GCA_948193065.1 Aleurites moluccanus
AACTTTTGTTCTACACCGTTATTGTTTACCATAACATGTATCCTTACTTAATTGTTATATTTTCTTATGCCATTGATCCATATTCTATGTGATTTGATTGATATTGATCATATTGTCAATGATGGTACCATTGTTGTATAATGGTATCTAGTGATATGTTATTTCCTTCTATTGGCCCAAATGTTGTTTGACAGAGCTGCCTCACTGACAGGGTAGTGGGTACATACTATCGGCAATGTGCACATTGATTCTGATGCCCTAGTTGGGAAGGAATTTGGTTCCAGCCATAGGACCTTATCAGTCTTATGTTTATTTGATATATGTGATCGACTGTGTGATTACACATAGTCTACGAGTTCAGGGCCCTCTATCTGTCTTACTATATTGATTTCCCTGATTAGATATGACTTTTGCTATTCCTATTATTCACCGATACTGATTCTGTAATTTATATGATTTACACTATACCATGATTCTTTACCATGTATAAACCATTATTTGAGCTTATAATTCATTGTGATGCATGTAAATTCAATGAGTATCATCTATACTCACCCGTTTGATTGTTTACCCCATTTTAGGAAAGGAGTAAGTGTAATATCTGCCATTTTTATAGTATTTTTATTTATTTTGTATGTTTGGAGAATTAATTAATTTCAAATGTGAATGTTTGAGAATTTAATGATTTTTTTGTTCTTTGCAGTTTCAGGATTTTGTGAGATTAATTTCATGGTCTTAAAGACATAATTTAGTAAAGTGTAAAACATGAAAGTTGTGAGTTTATGTCTTAGTAATTCTGTAAAATGGTTTGGCAACATTCTGTGTAAATGATGAGTTATGTTTCTTTGAGTAAGATTGGTCTAGTTGAATGTTTCTACAAGAAGTTAGTGTCTGTTTGAATTTACTAGGAATGACTGAGATAGAATTAGCAAAAGATGTGAACATGAAAAATGTTCCTTTGTGTGTTGTGATGATGGCTATAAAATTTCAAATTTTTTGGATAAGTGTATCTTAGTGGAGAGTGGTCTTTCTCAGGGTTGTTTAATTGGATTTTGGGACAGAAGGCTGGGTGATCTTTGGAGAGTCACCATGGTCTGTATGTTAGTCTTTATGATTTAAAATTTTGATATATTGTGCCCCTGCATGTTTATTTTAAGTGGCAGAAAGAATCAGTAAATTTGGATACTTGTAGCTCATTTGCGAGTTGGATAAGTTTGAGATGTCCAGAAAAAGGTTTTAACTTAGAGAAAATTTATGGTGTGGTGAGCCGGCAAAATGTGAAGTGGCATTTTGCGAGCCGGCAATGCGAAGTGGAAAAATGGCGAAGTGAGATTGCCGAGGTGGCAATTGGCGAAGAGGATTTGGCGAAGAGGATTTGGCAAAGAGGTTTGACGAAGAGGTTTGGCAAAGAGGATTTGGCGAAGAGGTTTGGCGAAGAGGATTTGGCGAAGAGGAAAGGCGATGTGGCATTATGCGAAGAGGGAATGTGCGAAGTGGAAGTTCGTGAAGCAGAGTTTAGCAAAGAGGCAAAGAGGAGAAGAAGCATTGCCGAGGTGGCATATGCGAGGAAGAGTTCGCGAGGAGAGTCTGGCGAGGCAGCATACGCGAGGTAGCATATGCGAGCTAGAATAGCAAAGTGGCAATGCCAGATCAAGTTTAGCCAGCTGACTTATGCGAGGTAGCTTTGTCAAGGCTGATTGGCGAGCTGGCAAGTGTGTTTCTGAGGCAGTGGTCTATTTAACCCCATCAGCCCAGAATCGTTTTCATGATTTTTTTTTCTTTCTTTCTTTCTTCGTTAATATTCAGTCTCTTCTCAGAGTTAGTCTCATTTTATTTCTAAGGTATTAATACTCAAATTAATGTATTAGACTTCTAGATTATTCTGTATTAAGGCAGAAATCATTAGATTTGAGGTAGTAATCATAGAAATTTCAGTTTGAAGGAAATAAGGTAAATTTTCTTCTTAAGCTAATTTCTTTAGATTTATTTAAGTCTATGGGTTAGGATAATTAATATGGGGTATAAAGAATTTATTGCAAGTAATTTGAAGTCATTAATGATAATTAATGTAGGAGAATCAGAATGTTAAGGCTATCATGAATAGTAGCATGAACAGTAACTCCGAAATTAAATGCATATTTTCTTTAAGAGATAAATAAAATTGTTATTGGGAATTAAGAATAGAGACTCTAAGATAATTAATTATTAGGAAATCATGATAAATATTATTGAATTGGAGAAAACCCTAATTTTGTATATTTGTGGAAATTTCTTAGGAGAAGGAAACCACATTAATTGAGGAGTTAGAGTTGGAATTTGCTAAAGGGAATTTCAAGAGAAATTTGTTAAGGTAAGTATGAACATTTATTTGTTTCTTGCTTCTTGAAATAATATGACCTAGCCTCTTTGATTTGTTCTTTCATATGTATATATATATATATGTATATATAATATAAATGACTTGATCAATTTTCTTGGATCAAGCTCATATGATTCTTGTTTGTTAAACCCGATTTGAATGATGATATGTGATGATGGTCTGGCGACCAATATGCTTCCTTTGAGATTGAAACCCCATGACCCATGGATAGAACGCTCTTCCCAATGAGAGTAAATTCATTGGTCCATTGTGCACTTTGGGAGACAGCTGATAGGGTTTTTATCAATGTTCCACCTAGAGGGGGCCATGAGCTTTAGGCGCATGCCTGGCCAAGCATGTGTGCACGTTAAGGTAGCAAGGCTACCGATACATATGTTATGACATGAGATTAGTTCTTTCAGATGAGATTTGGTAATGCCATTCTTTATGGGCATTCTATCTTCTAAATATGAACCATGATTTGATTTATGATATGATTTGATATAGCCGAATTATTATGAATACCATGTTTCCTTCAAGCAAAGCTTATTATTCTTTCATGCCTATATGTATAAATATTTGTTCATAACCATGATTCGATATTCATACTTTTGATTTAAAAATGTTCATATCTTACTGAGTTGAAGGCTCACTCCTCTTCTGTGGATTTAAGGTGATAGCATAGCTCGTGAAGGAGCTAATAGAGAAGATCCAGCTTCTTGATCTATTCTTCCAAGAAGCTTCGTTGTAATAACTTTTGAGATATTTTGTACATTTATTTAATGGTATTATGACATGATATGTAATGGGAGTATACTCTAGACCTCCGTAGTTAGTCATTCGAGGATATTAGTATATTTGGATGTATGATTGTTACCTTTTGGGTACTCTTGTTCCTTAGTGATGTGAGATGCATCTTTTGATCATTAAGGAATAAGAGAAAGATATGAAATGATAATGGAAAGATATGATTGATGTTTAATGATATGTATGATCATGATTATTGTATGATAATATATAATGTTATAATTCATGTAACGATGATGAGATTCATGATTTGTGAGTTCTACGGGTTTATGGTGGCCTTAAGCCTACCCTTGACATAGGACCATCGCACCACTGGAGTTGGGGTGTGACAGAGGAGAGGTGGTATCAGAGCACTAGGTTTATAATCCTTAACAATAGAAGATAGATAGAGATGCATGAGCACTAGTATAAGCGTTGATTAAGTTAACTATGGAGCATAGGATTATGTCTCGTCCAATTGTGTCTTCCTTTGATACATATATCTGCATTAAGTGTGCATAGTGAGTCTGATGTGTTTGTTCTTCTTATCAGTATCGAGATGCCTCCACATCGCAGCAGAGGACGAGGTTGAGGCCATCCTAGGCAGGAATTTCCTTCTGAAGAGGGTTCAGTAGGAGGGAATAGAGGAGATGAGGTTCCTCCTATGCCACCAGTTGATGTGGCTCATATGGCACAGCAGTTAGACCAGCTGCAGAGGAATTATGAGGTACTAAGTTTATTACTCAGCAAAGGCAGCAGCAGTCTCCTCTAGTTCAGGTAGTCCCAGATATTTTGGTTCCTCCACCCCTGCCCGCAGTGGTACCTAAGGTTGATGAGGTTTCATTTGAGAAATTCCTGAAGCTCAAGCCTTCAGAGTACCAAGGTGAGGTAGATCCTACCGATTTTCTGAAAAAGATAGAAGAGAAAGTCTAGATTTTGAGGATTCTTGATAGAAGAGCCATTGAATTTGCAGGTTATTTGATGAAGGCTGAAACAAAAGATTGATTCAAGAGAAGTATTTCTGGTATGCTTCGAGATAATGAAGAGTTGTCATAGGAGAGATTCAGAGAAATGGTCCTTGATGAGTTTCTTCCAGAGAGTGTAAGGGATGCTAAAGCTATGAAGTTTGAGAGGTTGGTTCAGACTCCGGGTATGACTGTATCAGAGTTTGCGAAGAAATTCAGACAACTAAGTAAGTTTGCTCCAGCTCTTGTGCCTACAGAAACGACAAGGATTCAGCGGTTCTGTAGGGGATTGGTGGCCCCATTGTTTAAACTTTTGGCTACTCTTGAATTTGATTCTTATTCCAAGCTAGTGGATAAAGCAAAAGTGATTGAGAACAGAGAAATGGAAGCCAGATCAGAGAGGGAAGAAAAGAAGAAGGCTAAAGTTGGAAGCTCCTCTAGGCAAGATAGTGGGGTAAAGAGTATGAATATTATGTCTCAATCAGTTGCTCGAGGGTGATTTAGAAGGCCATCAGGGAGATCCCAGCAGATATTGAATCCCTCTAGATTTGTTCCTCAAGTGAGCCACAGTGCAGCCAGTTCAGCACCACCTAGGACTAATCCTTCTTGTCCTATATGTGGTAAGCTTCATAGAGGACCTTGCTTCTTTGTGTTAGGCGCATGTTATGGATGTGGACAGCATGGTCATCTCCTTAAGGATTGTCCACAACCTTCTTTTAGAGTTAGGCATCAGGCTTCTCAGGCTACAGTCCAGATGAGCAGAGAAAGGAGCATTGGTCAGCAATTAGGAGGAGGTAGAGGTAATTTGGGCAGAAATGTTGAAACTGGCAGAGGATCAGGTCAGCATGAGTCTCAGGCTTCTGGATCAGCTCCTATGGGTAGAGGCAGAGGGAGAGTTTTTGTTTTGGCATAGCATGAAGCCCAAGCATCCAATACTGTGGTCACATGTATTCGTCTGATTCAAGCCTTGAATGCTAGAGTTTTGTTTGATTTGGGAGCTACACATTCATTTGTATCATCCTGCTTTGATAAGAAGTTGCATGTGCCTTGTGTTTTGCTTGAGAATGTGTTTGTTGTGTTTACTCCTTTGGAGGAAGAGATTGAGGTTTAAAACTCCTATCCATCCTGTGTGGTTAGCATAGGTGGTAAGAGCTTGGATGGAGATTTGATTGAGTTGCCAGTACCAGAGTTCGATGTAATTTTAGGCATGGATTGGTTATCCAAGCACTATGCCATTATAGATTGTAATGAGAATAAGCTTATCTTTAAGCCATCTTCGGGTGAGGAATTTGAATTTCAAGGGTAACGGAGTGAAGCACCGTATAATGTGATATCTGCCATTGGGGCAACGAGATTATTGAGGAAGGGTTGCCAAGGATATTTGGCATATGTCCGGGACACTAGTAAGGAAGTGAGGAGTATTGAGTAGATTCCTATAGTCAATGAGTTCCCGGATGTATTTCCTGAAGAATTGCTTGGTTTGCCACTGGATAGAGAGATAGAATTTGGTATAGAGTTGCTATCTGGCACAAGTCCGATTTCTATTCCTCCCTACCATATGGCACCAGTGGAGTTGAAAGAGTTGAAGACTCAGTTGCAAGACTTACTTGAAAAGGGATTCATTAGACCCAGTAGTTCACCATGGGGAGCACTTGTACTCTTTGTGAAAAAGAAGGATGGTTCTATGAGGTTATGCATAAACTACAGGCAGCTTAACAAGGTGACCATCAAAAACAAGTATCCTTTGCCAACGATTGATGATTTATTTGATTAGTTGCAAAGTGCAAGTCATTTTTCTAAGATAGACTTGAGGTCGGGGTACCATAAGTTGAGAATTCAGAATGAGGATGTATCGAAGACGGTATTCCAAACCAGATATGGACACTATGAGTTCTTAGTGTTGCCATTTGGATTGACTAATGCACCGACTACATTTATGGATTTGATGAATAGGGTGTTCAGTTCATTCTTGGTCAAGTTTGTCATTGTGTTTATTGATGACATTCTTGTGTATTCAAAGAGTAAAGAATAGTAAGAAGAACACCTTAGAGTTGTGTTGCATATTTTGAGGGAGCATCAGCTGTTTGCCAAGCTTTAGAAGTGTGAATTCTAGCTTGAGAATGTAGGCTTTCTGGGGCATGTAGTGAGCAAAAAAGGGATTAGAGTTGATGCTAAGAAGGTTGATGCAATTCTTAGTTGGCCTAGACCCACGAATGTTTCAGAAGTCAGAAGTTTCTTGGGTTTGGCAGGCTACTACAATAGATTTGTAAATTGCAGCTCCTTTGAGCAAGCTCACCCAGAAGCAAGTTAAATTTCTATGGTCAGATGCATATGAAAAGAGCTTTCAGAGGTTGAAGATTTGCCTCACCACGGCACCTGTTTTAGCTTTGCCATCGGGTGAAGGAGGATATGCGGTGTATTGCGATACATCGCGAGTAGGGCTTGGTTGTGTGCTTATGCAGCATGGAAGAGTGATAACTTATGCTTCGAGGTAGCTAAGGAAACATGAGATGAACTATCCAACTCATGATCTCTAGATGGCTGCAGTAGTGTTTGCATTGAAGATCTGGAGACACTACTTGTATGGTGAGAAGTGTGAGATTTTCACAGATCATAAGAGTTTGAAGTACATATTTCAACAGAAAGATCTCAACCTTAGGCACAGAAGATGGGTTGATTGCTTAAGGATTATGACTGTGAAATCTTATACCATCTAGGAAAAGCCAATGTTGTAGCAGATGCACTAAGCAGGAAGTCCTTGTAGAGTTTATCCCATATTCAAGTGAGTAGAAGGTCCCTAGTTATGAAAGTGCAGGGATTGAATGATATGGGAATCAGTTGGGAATTGTCAGAGTCAGGAGTGCTTTTGGAAAATTTCCAAGTTAAGCCACTTCTCATTGATCAAATTAGAGAAGCTCAAGATAGAGACCCTCAGTTGGTAAAGATAAAGAATGATATGGGATCAGAAAAAGCTCCAGGATTTCTTATGGTTGATGGCTTGTTAAGTCATGGTAATAGGCTATGTGTTCCAGCAGTTGATGGATTGAAAGATATGATTCTTAAGGAAGCACATCATGCCAAGTATAATGTGTATCCAGGTGCAACAAAGATGTATCATGATATCAAGAATTCATATTGGTGGAGTAGAATGAAAAGATATGTTGCTGAATATGTAGCCAAGTGTTTAACTTGTCAGCAAGTCAAGTTTGAGCATCAAAAACCATCTGGATTACTCCAAGAGTTTCCATTGCCGGAATGGAAATGGGATAGAGTGACCATGGATTTTGTGGTCGGATTGCCAAGAACTTCAATAGGCTATGACTCGATATGGGTCATTGTGGATAGATTTACCAAGTCGGCCCATTTCCTACCAGTTAAGATGACCTATGGAGTTTCTCAATATGCCCATATTTATGTGGATGAGATTGTTAAGCTTTATGGAGTGCCAGTTTCAATCATATCAGATAGAGGTACTCAGTTTACCTCGAGATTTTGGTAGAAATTGCACAAGTGTTTGGGTACTCAGCTGATTTCAGTATGGCTTTCCATCTGCAAACAGATGGGAAATCGAACAGGACCATTCAAACTCTAGAAGACATGTTGAGGATATTTATTCTAGACTTTGGAGGGAATTGGGATGCTCACTTGCCATTGATTGAATTTGCCTATAACAACAGTTATCACTCCACAATTCAAATGTCTCCTTATGAAGCCTTGTATGGAAGGAAGTGTAGATCTCCTTTATGTTGGGATGAAGTTGGAGAAAAGCATATTGAAGGACCAAAATTGATAAGGTATACTTCCGAGAAGGTTCTATTGATTCGAGAGAGATTGAAGACAACTTTTAGTAGACAAAAGAGTTATGCATATCCGAAGAGAAAGGATCTACTGTTTTCCATTGGAGATCTTGTATTCCTAAAGATTTCTCCAATGAAAGGATTTTTATGGTTTGGTAAGACAGGTAAGCTGTCTCCAAAATTTATTGGGCCTTTTGAGATCTTGAGCAAGGTTGGGGAGGTTTCCTACAAGTTGGCTTTGCCTCCTAGCATGGATAAGGTGCATATGGTATTTCATGTGTCGATGCTTCGGAAGTATGTAGCCGACCCTTCTCATGTGTTGCAAGTGCCGAAAGTGGATCTCCAACCAGATTTGTCATATGAAGAGATCCCAATTGCAATTGTAGATCGAATGGTTAAGAATCTAAGGATCAAGGAGATACCCATGGTTAAAGTTTTGTGGAGAAAACAAGCTATGGAAGAGTGCACATGGGAGAGTGAGCAAAGTATACAAGATAAATATCCCCATTTATTTCAGGCTTGAGGCAGATTAGTATAAATTCAAGGAGGAATTTATTTAAGGGGGGAAGAATGTAATATCTGCCATTTTTTTAGTATTTTTATTTGTTTTGTATGTTTGGAGAATTAATTAATTTCAAATGTGAATGTTTGAGAATTTTAGGAATTTTTTGTTCTTTGCAGTTTCAGGATTTTGTGAGATTAATTTCATGGTTTTAAAGACATAATTTGGTAAAGTGTAAAGCATGAAAGTTGTGACTTTATGTCTTAACTATAATTTTGTAAAATGGTTTGGAACAATTTTGTGTAAATGATGAGTTATGTTTATTTGAGTGAGACTGGTCTGGTTGAATATTTCTGCAGGAAGTAAGTGTCTATTTGAATTTACTGGGAATGACTGAGACAAAATTAGCTAAAGGTATGAACATGAAAAATGTTCCTTTGTGTGTTATGATGATGGCTGTAAAATGTCAGAATTTTTGGATAAGTTTATCTCAGTGGAGAGTGGTCTTTCTCAGGGTTGTTCAGTTGGATTTTGGGACAGAAGGTTGGGTGATCTTTGGAGAGTCACCATGGTCTATGTGTTAGTCTTTATGATTTGAAATTTTGATATATTGTTCCCCTGCATGTTTATTTTAAGTGGCAAAAAGAATCAGTAAATTTGGATACTTATAGCTCATTTGCGAGTTGACTAAGTGGGAGATGTCCAGAAAAGGTTTTAACTTATAGAAATTTATGGTGTGGTGAGCCGGCAAAATGCGAAATGGCATTTTGCGAGCCTTCAATGCGAAGTGGAGAAATGGCAAAGTGAGATTGTTGAGGTGTCAATTGGCGAAGAGGCTTGGCGAAGAGGATTTGGCAAAGAGATTTGGCGAAGAGGTTTGGCGAAGAGGATTTGGCGAAGAGGTTTAGCGAAGAGGATCTGGCGAAGAGGTTTGGCAAAGAGGATTTAGCGAAGAGGAAAGGTGAGTTGGCATTATGTGAAGAGGGAATGTGTGAAGTGGAAATTCGCAAAGTAGAGTTTAGCGAAGAGGCGAAGAGGTGAAGAAGCATTGTCGAGGTGGCATATGTGAGAAAGAGTTCGCGAGGAGAGTCTGGCGAGGCAGCATACGCGATGTAGCATATGCGAGCTAGAATATCGAAGTGGCAATGCCGGATCAAGTTTGGCGAGCTGGCTGACGTGAGGTAGCTTTGCCGAGGCTGATTGGCGAGCTGGCAAGTATGTTTCTGGGGTAGTGGTCTATTTAACCCCAGCAGCCCAGAATCGTTTTCACGATTTTTTTTTTTCTTTCTTTCTTTCTTCGTTAATATTCAGTCTCTTCTCAGAGTCAGTCTCATTTTATTTTCTAAGGCATTAATACTCAAATTAATGTATTAGACTTCTAGATTATTCTGTATTAAGGCAGAAATCATCAGATTTGAGGAAGTAAGCACAGAAATTTCAGTTTGAACGAAATAAGGTAAATTTTTTTCTTAAGCTATTTTCTTTAGATTTATTTAGGTCTATGGGTTAGGATAATTAATATGGGGTATACAGAAATTATTGCAAGTAATTTGAAGTCATTAATGGTAATTAATGTGGGAGAATCAGAATGTTAAGGCTGTTATGAATAGTAGTATGAACAGTAACTCCGAAATTAAATGCAGATTTTCTTTAAGAGATAAATAAAATTGTTGTTGGCAATTAAGAATAGAGACTCCAAGATAATTAATTATTAGGAAATCATGATAAATATTATTGAATTAGAGAAAACCCTAATTTTGTATATTTGGGAAAATTTCTTAGGAGAAGGAAATCACATTAATTGAGGAGTTAGAGTTGGAATTTGCTAAAGGGAATTTCAAGAGAAATTTGTTAAGGTAAGTATGAACATTTATTTGTTTCTTGCTTCTTGAAATAATATGACCTAGCCTCTTTGATTTGTTCATTCATATGTATATATATATGTATATATAATATAAATGACTTGATCAATTTTCTTGGATCAAGCTCATATGATTCTTGTTTGTTAAACCCGATTTGAATGATGATATGTGATGATGGTTTTGCGACCAATAAGCTTCCTATGAGATTGAAACCCCATGACCTATGGATAGAACGCTCTTCCTAATGAGAGTAAATTCATTGGTCCATTGTGCACTTTGGGAGCCCAGCTGATAGGGTTTTTATCAGTGTTCTACCTAGAAGGGGCCATGAGCTCTAGGCACATGTCTGGCCGAGCATGTGTGCACGTTAAGGTAGCAAGGCTACCGATACGTATGTTATGACATGAGATTAGTTCTATCAGATGAGATTTGATAATGCCACTCTTTGTGGGCATTCTATGTTCTAAATATGAACCATGATTTGATTTATGATATGATTTGATATAGCCAAATTATTATGAATACCATGTTTCCTTCAAGCAAAGCTTATTATTCTTTCATGCCTATATGTATAAATATTTGTTCATAAACATGATTCGATATTCAGACTTTTGATTTAAAAAAGTTCATATCTTACTGAGTTGAAGGCTCACTCCTCTTCTGTGGATTTCAGGTGATAGCATAGCTCGTGAAGGAGCTAATAGAGAAGATCCAACTTCTTGAACTATTCTTTCAAGAAGCTTCATTGTAATAACTTTTGAGATATTTTGTACATTTATTTAATGGTATTATGACACGATATGTAATGCGAGTATACTTTAGAGCTCCATAGTTAGTCATTCGAGGATATTAGTATATTTTGATGTATGATTGTCACCTTTTGGGTACTCTTGTTCCTTAGTGATGTGAGATGTATCTTTTGATCATTAAAGAACAAGAGAAAGATATGAAATGATAATAGAAAGATAAGACTGATGTTTAATGGTATGTATGATCATGATTATTGTATGATAATATATAATGTTGTAATTCATGTAACGATGATGAGATTTATGATTTGTGAGTTCTACGGGTCTATGGTGGCCTTAAGCCTACCCTTGCCCTAGGACCGTCGCACCACTGGAGTTGGGGTGTGACAGTAAGTTGCAGTATCCCGACTTCTGTCTTCCCTGGATTTCTGCTGCAGTTTATCTTGTACAATCTAGATTTCCGTAATTATACTTAAGGTTTCTATATTTAGCTACTCCATGGGTATGTATGGGTTAGTTAGGAGATTAATATTGCATATGAAATATTGAGAATTATAATTTGAGTTATATGATGGTTTATGATGTGATATGTGAATGATACAGCCAACTGCAGAATGCTTGACAGAATAACAAAATTGCATAATGAATGGTGATTAATTATTAAATAATATATATATATTGAGGTTGATAGACTGTGTAGTGATACTGGGTTCTACGGGTGTCGGTCGCCTTTGGCATTTCCCGTGTCCTAGGACCGTCGCGATCCGGGAAACTGGGTCGTGACAAAATTGAATTTGAGATAGATATTTATCTAGGTACTAATCCTATATCAATTCCACCTTACCGAATGTCTCCATCAAAATTGAAAGAGTTAAAGGTACAATTACAGGAATTATTAGATAAGGGGTTTATATGATTGAGTAGTTCACTATAGGGCTTGCCAGTGTTATTTGTTAAGAAGAATGATGGATCGTTTCGAATATGCATTGACTACTGGCAGTTGAATAAAGTGACTATCAAGAATAAATATTTGCTTCCTCGGATTGATGATCTATTTGATCAATTGCAGGGAGCCTGTTATTTTTCTAAATTGACCTTAGATCGAGGTATCATTAGTTGCATATTCGGATGGAAGATGTACCGAAGACTACATTTAGAACCTAATATGGTCTTTATGAGTTTCTAATATTGCCATTTGGGTTAACTAATGCCCCAACTACTTTTATAGATTTGACGAACTGGGTGTTCAAGCCTTATTGTGGACAAGTTTGTTATTGTATTCATAGATGACATACTTGTCTATTCTAAAAGCAAAGAAGAGCATGATAACATTTGAGAATTATGTTACAGACATTGCAAGAGCATAAATTGTATGCCAAATTGTCTAAATGTGAATTTTGGCTCACTGAAATATGTTTCCTCAGGCATGTGGTGAGTAAGGATGATATCAAGGTAGATCTAAATAAGGTGGAAGCTGTAGCTAATTGGCCACGCCCTACTAATGTAATATAAATACAAAGTTTCTTGGGTATGGCTGGGTATTACAGGAGATTTGTTAAAGACTTATCCAAAATAGCTGCTCCATTAACTAAGTTGAAAAGAAAGCAGGAGAAATTCCAGTAGACATATGAATATGAGAAGAGTTTCCAGACATTAAAGACATATCTTACTACAACACCAGTGTTGGCTTTACCATCGGGAACATGACGCATCTGGAGTTAGATTGGGTTGTGTTTTGATGCATAATGGACGGGTAATTACTTATGCTTCTTGGCATATAAAGAAGAATGAACAAAATAATCTAACTCGTGATTTGGAGATGGTTGTTATGGTATTCACACTTAAAATATGGAGACACTACTTGTATAGAGAGAAATGTGAGATATGCACTGATCATAAGAGTTTGCTGTATATTCTATAGTAAAAGGACTTCAATTTATGGCAGCAAAGATGGGTTGAGTTGTTAGAAGATTATGACTGTCAGATAATGTACCATCCAAGGAAAGCTAATGTGTTGGCTGATGCATTAAGCATAAAGTTAATAGGGAGTCTATCCCACATTACCAATTCGAGAAGATCACTGATTAAAGATATGAAAAAGTTATTTGATATAAAAGTTCAGCTAGAATTGGAGACCCAAGATCGGAACCAAGCTTTAATAGCCTAATTTCATGTAAAACCACTGTTGATTAAAGAAATTTAAGCTGCACAGGATAGGGATCCACAGATAGTGAAGTTAAATAAAGATGCCCAAGTAGGAAAAACTTTTTATTTTATAGTTGATAATGGTGTATTAAAATGTAGGCAACAATTATGCGTACCAGATGCATTATGTATCTTATAGTGTTCATCCTGGGGTGATAAAAATGTACTATGATATTAAAGAGTATTACTAGTGGCCTAATGTAAAGCGGGATGTGGCTAAGTTTGTATCCACATACTTAGCATGCTAGCAAGTGAAATTTAAACATCAAAAGTCATCAAGATTGCTACAAGAGATAGAATTACTAGAATGGAAATGGGAACAAGTAACTATGAATTTTATAATGGTCTTACCGAGAACACCTTGGGGCTATGATTCCATTTGCGTGATAGTAGATCATTTAACTAAATAAGCTCAATTCATGGAGGTGAAAACCGGTTATTCAACTGTCCAATATGCTCAGTTGTATGTTGATAAGATTGTATGGTTGCACAATATACCATTAACTATCATATTTGATTGAGGAACTCAATTTACATCATGATTCTAGCAAAAATTTCAAGAAGCTTTGGGAACTGAATTACATTTTAGTATAACTTTCCATCCACAAACTGATGGGCAAATAGAATTCACCATTAAAACTTTAGAAGATATGCTCTGATTGTGTGTACTTGACTTTAGAGGGAATTGGGATAAATACTTGCCATTGATCAAGTTTGCTTATAACAACAGTTATTGTTCTTCCATCAGGATGGCACCGTACAAAGCCTTATATGGTAAGAAGTATAGATCACTTGTTTGCTAGGTAGAACCGAGGAAAAAACATTTAGAAAACCCTGATTGATCAAATAAACCATGGAGAAAGTTTTTATCATCAAGGAACAGATGAAGACTGCTTTTAGTCGACAGAAAAACTATGCCAATCTGAAGTAGAAAAATGTGCAGTTTATAGTAGGTGATCATGTGTTCTTAAAGATATCTCCGATGAGAGGTGTGATGTGATTTGGTAAAAAGTGAAAGCTTTTTTTAAGATACGTTGGACCATTCGAGATACTGGATAAAGTCGGCAATGTATCCTATCGATTATCACTTCCTCCCAATTTAAGCCATGTGTATCCAGTGTTTCATGTGTCTATGTTACTGAAATATGTGCTAGATCCATCACATATCCTTCAGCCACAAGCCATTGAAATAGATGAAGACTTGACCTATGAAGAAGTGCCAGTTAATATTGTAGATCATCAAGTACAACAACTACGGAACAAAGAAATCCCAAATGTTAAAATATTATGGAAAAATCATTCGGTAGAAGAGTGTACCTGGGAAAGGGAATATGACATGCAAGCTAGGTATCCACAGTTATTTAATGAGTGAGGTATGTATAGTTAAAATTCGAGAATAAAATTTATTTAAGGGGGTAGAGTGTAATGCCCTAGAAAATTCTAAATTTACAATTAGTACCTTTTCATGTGTATTACTAGTAGATTAATTTTAATATAAGAATATGAGATAAAAATATGAAATTAAATCACAAGAATTCAAGCTAGACATCTTTAATATCATTGTAAAAATGAAATTACAAGGAAATCACATTGGAACCTAAATTGAATAAGGAATGGAAAATATGGAAGTACTAGTGTTGGAAATTGAAATGGAGAAAAGTATAATTATTGAAAGTTTAGGGAGTCAATTTATAAATAAGAAAAGTTGAGGGGCTTATATGCAAATATCAAAACTTTCATACATATCTATAAATTTTATACTAAGAAAATTTTAGAAAATTTTTAGCTTATCTTTTTCCTTTTCCAACAAAGTGGTCGAACCACCCTAAACAATTCCCCATTCTTTTCCTTCAAATCTTTCACAAAAAATCCATACTACAAATAACTCCACACTAAAATCCAATCAATCCTACGTAATATATTAAGCCTAAAAAGCATTTAACATCAAGATTTCAACCTAAAACTCAAAAGAAATGTGAATTTCATCAAGAAGGAAGATTAGGGTTTTCACACAGCTTAAGGTAAATTTACATCTTTTTATTTTTTTTCAATACAAATGAGCTATGTGATGAATATTTTGAATAGTATTAACAAATAAACATATATACATAAAAGATGGAAAGATTTGAATTCTAATTAGGGTTTATGTAAAACCCCAATTCATGAAATAGATGGAATTATTTTAATTCAAGCTTAAAAACAAGTTTTTGATGTTAAAATTAGCCTAAAACAACCTTATTTCATTTTATAGCATCAAAGGAGAATAAAGTTGGAGATAAAAAGGAAGATGAAGGTTTTTTTTTACTTAATGTGAGAAATAGGAGTTCCATAAGGGTTTTGATGAAACTAATTATCAAGGTGAGCTGTAAATATGATATTATGCATGTTAATATCTATTTCTTGAATTATTGAAACCAACCTTTGTTTTCTCCATGAAGTGGGCGAATACCACATTGAAATGCCCTTTGAAAATGTTGCTTGATTATGCTTTAATTTGAGACCAATGTCTTTGATACTTGATTGAGTTTGAATACCCTTTATGTTGGTTGAAATGTACTCTTATTGTTTGACAAATTGGCTATCTTGAAAGTACCCTAGTATGTTACCTAAATGATGCACACCATGTATTTGTCAAAATGCCCCAATAAGCCTTTGGTTGCCCTCCAAATGAGTACCAATTTTGCTAGCGCAAATGAATATCAATTTTTCCATTGAAAAACTTGCCGCATTGACATGAGTTGGCACTTATCCTAACCCTAACTTAATTCCATTGTCATACTTTTTTATTGATTTTACTACTTGATTGCCTTTACTTATTGCTCATTGAATCCATGTGATACCTTATAACTTATTTGTTGATTGTGATTTACTTTCTTTAGTACCTTTCTTGATATAATGATGAGCATTATGGTTTTACTTGCCATAAACCTATTGATATGACATAACTACCTTCCGATGGGGTAGTGGGTGAATACCATCGGCATTGTGCATAATGACTATTTTATAACCCTTACTAGGAAGCGTTAATGTCCTAGCCATAATATTTGATCAACCTTATGTTATATGATGAGTTTATATGATGAGCTTTATGACGAGTTTATATGATGAGTTACTACCTTGCATCTATTATGTTTTATAATTATTGGTTTCCATGTGCCATTGCTATTATGAGACCTACTTGATATAATTTATAATTATGTTCTTAACTTATTTCTTTATATTGATTACCTAACATCTTTAATGATACCTTATTGTTAAGCCATTTAGTGGGTTATTCTTCTTGCCTACCTAGCCTATGTGTATAAAATTATATTTATAATTCACTAAGTATTGTATGCTCACTCTTTAGTGGATTCATATTTTTCAGGTCCAACGTAAGATAACAGTGGTTCCAAAGGTTTCCTTCTTCGTCTACTGGAACCAATTTATTTTGTCATGTAATTTCATATATCATATTTACTCTTTGTATCTTAATAACTCCAAGGAGACTGTAAATTAAAAGTTAGAAACTATATGAACAAATATGTAACTTAGTATTATGTTTATTATGTGATGATAGTATTAGTAAATAATGTTTATATGCATAATGAGTGTATGAGTATGTGATGAATGATGTGGAATTAATAAAATTGATTACGGGGAATAATATGATAAAGCAAGATTCTACAAGTGTCGATAGTGTAGATAGATCCTGCATTCTATGACTGTAATATTCTAAATTTTAGGATATGAGACTAACTAGGCAAAATTTGTTAGTGTAACAGTAAAAAAAAATTCCTAGCATGAGTATGCCTAGGGATTTGCTACCAGCCTTCTTAAAAATAGCTTCATTTGGTTGTCTAATGTTCGGGCCTCTTTCTAGGAATTGGAAACCTTGAGTAGTCCTTAGATATAGGATTCCATAGGCCACTTTACATAGAGAGGTGCCCTGCATGCTCTTATTTTATATTTTATTTTTGTAGTTCTAAAGAACAAAAGTATAATATTTTGTTAGAAATTGTGTTTTTAATTAATCAAACATTAGTTCATCAGTTTAACACTTAGGGTTCATCAATGGCAAAAATTTGGCCAACTTAAAGAATACAAAGGATTAATCCAAGAATGATTCACATATGATTAATTGAGTAAAAAATTAAACAACTCCTTGATATTTAGATTTTGGCTACACATGGAAACAATGAAGAATGGTTTGGTTCAAGCATAACAAGCAAATTTCTTTAAATCAATTTATCATTCCATCATGGTTTAACAATTAAATAAGCAAACAAATTAGGAATCAAAGATAATTAGAGCTTAACATGAATTGAGGCAAGAGATATTCATGGAAAAAGAATTCGGTCAAGGAAGAGGAATCACTTAAATATTGGTTAAAGATCAATAAGCAATGTAATGAATAACCAATTAATGACAATTTTCAATAGAATTAAGACATGGACAAGGTTTGGCCAGCTTAGAAAATCAATAATAATTCAAGAACAAGTTAGCCATATATGAAAATCATCAACTTGAATCAATTTAAGCTTGAATGAAACAATAATTCAATCAAGATAATGCAAGGAAGGTTTGGTTATCAAGAATTCAAGTAACAAAGAAGTTTGAACATTTGAAATGGATACAAAAACAAGTATAATAATATATCTATGTCACACCCCAACTCCAGTGGTGCAACGGTCCTAGGGCAAGGGTAGGCTTAAAGCCACCATAAACCCGTAGAACTCACAAATCATGAATCTCATGTACCATTATATTAATCACAACATCATACATTATCATACCATGATCATGTCCATACATATAATTAAGAATCAATCATATCTTTTCTAGTATCATTTCATATCTTTCTCTTATTCTTTAATGATCAAAAGATGCATCTCACATCACTAAGGAACAAAAGTACCCAAAAGGTAACAATCATACATCAAAATATACTAGTATCCTCGAATGACTAACTACGGAGCTCTAGAGTATACTCCCATTACATGTTGTATCATAATACCATTAATTAAATATACAAAATATCTCAAAAGTTATTACAATGAAACTTCTTGGGAGAATGGATCAAGAAGCTGGATCTTCTCTATTAGCTCCTTCATGAGCTATGCTATCACCTGAAATCCATAGAAGAGGAGTGAGCCTTCAACTCAATAAGATATGAACATTTTAAATCAAAAGTATGAATATCAAATCATGGTCATGAACAAATATTTATACATATAGGCATAAAAGAATTATAAGCTTTACTTAAAGGAAACATGGTTCTCATAATAATTTGGCTATATCAAATCATGTCATAAATCAAATCATGGTTCATATTTAGAACATAGAATGCCCACAAAGAATGGCATTATCAAATCTCATCTGATAGAACTGATCTTATATCATAACATACATATCGGTAGCCTTGCTACCTTAACGTGCACACATGCTTGGCCAGGCATACGCCTAGAGCTCATGGCCCCTTTTAGGTGGAACACTGATAAAAACCCTATCAGCTGGGCTCCCAAAGTGCACAATGGACCAATGAATTTACTCTCATTGGGAAGAGCGTTCTATCCTTGGGTCATGGGGTTTCAATCTCCTAAGAAGCATATTGTTCGCAAGACCATCATCATATACATCATTCAAATCGGGTTTACAAACAAGAAACATATGGACTTGATCCAAGAAGGTTGATCAAGCCATTCACATTATACAAATATATAAATATATATACAATAGGATAAACAAATGTAAGAGTACTTGGTCATATTAATTTCAAAGAACGATAATCAAATGGGATGTTCATACTTACCTTAATAAAATTTCTCTTGAAATTTCCTTTAGCAAATTCTAACTCTAACTCCTCAATTAATTTGATTTCTTCCTCCTAAGAAATTTCTCCAAATATACAAAATTAGGGTTTTCTCCAAATCAATAATATTTATCATGATTTTCTAATAATTAATTATCTTAGAGTCTCTATTCTTAATTCCCAATAATAATTTTATTTATCTCTTAAAGAAAATCTGCATTAAATTTTTGGAGTTACTATTCATGACAGCCTCAACATTCTGATTTCTCCCACATTAATTACCATTAATGACTTCAGATTACTTGCAATAAATTCTATATACCCAATATTAAATATCCTAACCCATAGATTTAAATAAATCTAAAGAAAATAGCTTAAGAAGAAAATGTACCTTATTTCCTTCAACACTAAAATTTCTGAGATTCTTGCTCAAATCTAATGATTTCTGCCTTAATCTAGAATAATCTGGAAGTCTAATGCATTAATTTGATTATTAATGCCTTAGAAAATAAAATGGAATAAATCTGAGAGAAGACTAAAATTAACAAAGAAAGATAGAAAGAAGAATCGTGAAAAATGATTCTGGCCTGCTGAGGTTAAATAGACCACTGCCCCAGAAATACGCTTGCCAACTCGCCTCTCCAATTCTGCTTCGGCAAAGCTACCTCGCCTAAGCTAGCTCGCCAAACTTGGTTTGGCATTGCCACTTCACTATTCCAGCTCGCATATGCTACCTCGCATATGCTGCCTCGCCAAACTCTTCTCTCGAGCTCTTCCTCGCATATGCCACTTGGGCAATGCTTCTTCACTTCTTCGCCTCTTCGCGAACTGCCATTTCGCACATTCCCTCTTCGCATAATGCCACCTCACCTTTCCTCTTTGCCTAACCTCTTCACCAAACCTCTTCACATATGCTACCTCGCATATGCCTCCTCACCACTTCGCATTGCTGGCTCGCAAAATGCCACTTCGAATTTTGCCGACTCACCACACCAAAATTTCTCTAAGTTAAAACCTTTTATGGACATCTAACACTTAGCTATCTCGCAAATGAGTTACCAATATCCAAACTTAATAATTATTTTTACCACTTAAAAATAACATGCAAGAGCATAACATATCAAAATTTCAAATCATAAAGACTAACACACAGACTATGGTGACTCTCCAAATGTCACCCAGACTTTCTGCCTTAGAATCCATCCGCATAATCTTGAGAAAATCCACTCTCCACTGAAATATACTTATCCAAAAATTCTGAAATTTTACAACCATCTTCATAACATACAAAGGAATATTTTTTATATTTACAACTTTAGTTAATTCTGCCTCAGTCATTCCCAATAAATTCAAACAGACACTAACTTCCTGCAGAAATACTCAACCAGACCAGTATTATTCAAATAAATATAACTCATCATTTAGACGGAATTTTGCCAAATAATTTTATAGAATTATAGTTAAGGCATAAACTCACAACTTTCATGTTTTATATTTTATCAAATTATGTCTTTAAGATCATGAAATTAATCTCACAAAATCCTAAAAGTGCAAAGATTAAAAAATTTCTGAAATTCTCAACATTCACATTTGAAATTAATTAATTCTCCAGACATACAAAATTAATAAAAACACTAAAAAAATGGCAGATATTATATTCTTCTCCCCTTAAATAAATTTGTCCTCGAATGTATACTAATCTTCCTCAAACCTGAAATAAATGGGGATATCTACCTTGCATGCTTTGCTCACTCTCCCATATGCATTCTTCCATAGCTCGGTTTCTCCACAAAACCTTAACCATGGGTATCTTCTTGTTCCTTAGCTTCTTAATCATTTGATCTATAATTGCAATTGGGATCTCTTCATATGACAAATCCGGTTGAAGATCCACTTCCGGCACTTGCAACACATGGGAAGGATCGGCTATATACTTCCTAAGCATCGATACATGGAATACCAGATATACTTTATCCATGTTAGGAGGCAAATCCAACTTGTAGGAAACCTCCCCAACCTTGCTCAAGATCTCAAAAGGCCCAATAAATTTTGGAGATAGCTTACCTTTCTTACCAAACTGTAGAACTCCTTCATTGGAGAAATCTTTAGGAATACAAGATCTCCAATGGAAAATTGAAGATCCTTTCTCTTCGGATTGGCATAACTATTTTGTCTACTAAAAGCTGTCTTCAATCTCTCTCGAATCAATGGAACCTTATTAATTCTGGTCCTTCAATATGCTTTTCTCCAACTTCATCCCAACACAAAGGAGATCTACACTTCCTTCCATATAAAGCTTCATAAGGAGACATTTGAATTGTGGAGTGATAGCTATTGTTGTAGGCAAATTCAATCAATGGCAAGTGAGCATCCCAATTCTCTCCAAAGTCTAGAATGCACATCCTTAGCATGTCTTTTAGAGTTTGGATGGCCCTCTCTGATTGACCATCTGTTTGCGGATGGAAGGCCATGCTGAAATCAAGCTGAGTACCCAAACACACTTGCAATTTCTGCCAAAATCTCGAGGTAAACTAAGTATCTCTATCTGATATGATTGAAACTGGTACTCCATGAAGCTTAACAATCTCATCCACATAAATCTGGGCATACTGAGAAACTCCATAGGTCGTCTTGACTGGTAGGAAATGGGCCGACTTGGTCAATCTATCCATAATGACCCATATCGAGTCATAGCCTCTTGAAGTTCTTAGCAATCCGACCACAAAATCCACGGTCACTCTTTCCCATTTCCATTCCAGCAATGGCAACTCTTGGAGTAATCCTGATGGCTTCTGATGCTCAAATTTGACTTGTTGACAAGTTAAACACTTGGCTACATATTCAACAACATCTCTCTTCATTCCACTCTACCAATATGAATTTTTGATGTCATGATACATCTTCGTTGCACCTGGATGCACATTATACTTGGTATGATGTGCTTCCTTAAGAATCATATCTCTCAACCCATCAACTGCTGGAACACATAGCCTATTACCATGCCTTAATAAACCATCAACCACATGAAATCCTGAAACTTTTTCTGATCCTACTTCATTCTTTATCTTCACCAACTGAGGGTCTCTATCTTGAGCTTCTCTAATTTGATCAATGAGAAGTGGCTTAACTTGGAAATTTGCCAAAAGCACTCTTGACTCTGACAATTCCCAATTGATTCCCATATTATGCAATCCCTGCACTTCCCTCACTAGGGACCTTCTACTCACTTGAATATGGCACAAGCTCCCCAAGGACTTCCTACTCAGTGCATCCACTACAATATTGGCTTTTCCTGGATGATATAAGATTTCACAGTCATAATCCTTAAGCAATTCAACCCATCTTCTTTGCCTAAGGTTGAGATCCTTCTGCAGAAAGATATATTTCAAACTCTTATGATCTGTGAAAATCTCACATTTCTCACCATACAAGTAGTGTCTTTAGATCTTTAATGCAAACACTACTGCAGCCATCTCGAAATCATGAGTTGGATAGTTCATCTCATGCTTCCTTAGCTGCCTCGAAGCATAAGCTATCACTCTTCCATGTTGCATAAGCACACAACCAAGCCCCACTCGCGATGCATATCAATACACCGCATATCCTCCTTCACCCGACGACAAAGCCAAAACAGGTATCGTGGTGAGACAAATCTTCAACTTCCGAAAGCTCTCTTCACATGCATCTGACCATAGAAATTTAATTTGCTTCTAGGTGAGCTTGCTCAAAGGAGCTGCAATCTTGGAGAAGTCTTGAACAAATCTCCTGTAGTAGCCTGCCAAACCTAAGAAACTTTTAACTTCCGAAATATTCGTGGGTCTAGGCCAACTGAGGATTGCATCAACCTTCTTAGGATCAACTCTAATCCCTTCTTTGCTCACTATATGCCCCAGAAAGCCCACATTCTTAAGCCAAAATTCACACTTCGAAAGCTTGGCAAATAGCTAATGCTCCCTCAAAATCTGCAACACAACTCTAAGGTGGTCTTCATGCTTTTCTTTACTTTTTGAATACACAAGAATGTCATCAATAAACACAATGACAAACTTGTCCAAGAATGGCCTGAACACCCTATTCATCAAATCCATAAATGTAGCCGGTGCATTAGTCAATCCAAATGGCAACACTAGGAACTCATAGTGTCCATATCTGGTTTGGAATGCTGTCTTCGATACATCCTCATTCCGAATTCTCAATTGATGGTACCCCGACCTCAAGTCTATCTTAGAGAAATGACTTGCACCTTGCAGCTGATCAAATAAATCATCAATCTTTGGCAAAGGATACTTGTTCTTGATGGTCACCTTGTTAAGCTACCTGTAGTCTATACATAACCTCATAGAACAATCTTTCTTCTTCACAAAGAGTACAGGTGCTCCCCAGGGTGAACTACTGGGTCTAATGAATCCCTTGTCAAGTAAATCTTGCAACTGAGTCTTCAACTCTTTCAACTCAACTGGTGCCATACGGTAGGGAGGAATAGAAATTGGACTTGTGCCAGGTAGCAACTCTATACTGAATTATATCTCTC
>CANXYC011194720.1:0-21422 GCA_948193065.1 Aleurites moluccanus
AAAAATAAAAAATCTATAGTGACATATACTGATTTTCTATCTCTCAAAGAAACAATTTTTATTTACCCACTAACTATATCAAAAAATATATATATATATATATATATATATATATATATATATATATATATATATATATATATACACATTACCAAGAAAATGAAGGAAAAGAGACGAAAAACCAAGAATTAAAAAAAAAAAATTGAAAATCTGGAATATTTTTTTTTCTTTCCTATTTTCTGCACGACTAGCCTAGATCCCTACATCATCATTCATTCACCATATAAAACAAACATAAACATCAAAGATATAAAATAGAAAGCAAAATTTTCATTTTCATTTTCAACACTTTTTTTTTCTTTTTTGAAAAACACATCTTTTGTTTGCTAAAAAAAAACTTATTCTCCATTTTCTTTCACCCATAGGCGCTCTAAGATCATTAAAACTATGATACCATGTTGAATTTTAAGAAAGTATAACACAAATGATATATAAAAACAGAGTAAAATTAAATTTACTCTTCAATATATAAATTTTATTATTTCAAACTGATTAAATACAAGAAAAAAGAATCTTTAACAACTTAATATTTTTATTTGAATACTAAAATCTCTTAATTTAAAGAACTAACAAAATAACTTCAAATTCCAAAAAGCATAAATCCAAAACTAAGGAAAGCATAAATTCAAAACTAAGGAAAGTCTCAGTGATTAAACAAAAACTATTACCCTTTTTGTTTAAAAAATTTCGATTGAGAGTTTAATGCCTGATTTTATTGATTTCTTTCTGTTCATAAATTGGTTTATGCAGGAATGAACTTTCTTCTTTAGTATGGTGCTCGAGCTCAACTTACAGTTACATAACCTAAGCTGGTTATAGAGATTCTGAACAGTAAAGAAGAAACATATTGCAAAATAGGGTTGCAAGAGTACACTAAGAAGCTATTAGGAAATAGACTTGTATTATGCACAAGTGAAAAATGGTTTAAGATTCGTAAACTTGCCAATTATGCTTTCCATGGAGAAAGCTTGAAGGCAATTAGTCCTAGTTTTATGTTATTTAAGTTGCCGTCAAGTTGCTAATAAAGAAAACTATTAGATTTAATCCAAAATCAATTTGTTAATTAGAATCTCAATAGTGGATTTTCTTGTAGGGTATGGTAATGGTTCCAGCAATGATAGCGTGTAATGATGCTTGAAAGATGGAAACACAGTGAAGGAAAGGAGATTGAGGAGTTCCAAAAATTCAAGGTATAAACATCAGAAATAGTCTCCAGGACAGCTTTTGGAAGCAGCTATTTGGAAGGGCAGTACTTATTAGATATGCTCACAAGAATGGTTACCATTGTTGCTAGAAACAATTTTCAAGTCATAATTCCTGGAATTAAGTACAATTCATTGCTTCCCTCTTCAATATCATAACAAGATTTATGGGGTCTTAAGTAATAAGACAGTTCAGGAAAATGAGAATACGTTGTGCATTTCTTATATTTAAGAGTGAGTAACAATTTCTGTTGTGGCAGGAGAATCTTGAAAACTCGTGATGATGTCGAATTAGACTAACTTGAACTAGGCATGCGAGACTCTATCATGATAATGATGAAGACAAGAGAGGAGGAGGTGTTGATGGGAAGCTAGATAATTATGGAAATGATTTTCTTGGATTACTTCTAAAGTTTCATCATGATACAGATTTGGCAAAGAAAATACCAGTGCAAGATATAATTAATGAGAGTAGGACATTAACAACTGTAATCTCACTCACTTGGACTATTTTTCTTTTAGCAATCCATCCAATTTGGCAGGATAAGCAAGAGGAGAGGTGATCAAACTAATTGGGAAGCAGAAACCAGGTTCAGATAGCATTGGAAAATTGAATATTGCAAGTGAAAAATAGCATTTACTCAAATTAATCATTTTGAATCAATGAGCTTAGGTTAGTGATCCTAGAGTCGTTTACAAAATTGTGAGGTTGCGAGTTGAAACCGAGTCAGAGCCTTACTAACCAAAAAAAAAAAATGTTAATCAGTTTGTGCCGAAATTTGTCGCTTTTTGCAAAGTATCTAAACTCTCTTTTTTCCTTTGTAGATGAGCATGTTTGTCATTAAATCTTTGCGGTTATACCATCCTGTTTTCAATATATTTCACAAGAGAAGTTCAAAAAGAAGGCAGATTGGAAAATCTAGTTATTCCAGCAAAACTGGCTGTGTCTTCCAATGCTTACAGTTCACCATAACCCATAAGTATGGGGAGAAGATGTTCACTTGTTCAAACCAGAAAGATTTTTGCAGATGGGGTTGCCAAAGCTATAAAAATAACATTGCATCATTTCTCCCATTTGGTTCAGGCTCTCGAAGTTGCATTGGCTCAAATTTTGCAACTGCAGAAATAAATATTGCACTGTTTATGATTCTACAGCACTACAGGTTTACTCCGTCACTTACTTGTTCCATGCACCGGTGCACATCCTTACAATATGCCCACAATTTGGACTTCAAATTGTGCTCTGAGGCATTGTAAATCGGAATTTCAGGACTACACATTAGTATGCATTTAAGCTGCAGATGGTAATAGTGGAGTTGCTGGTGCTAGTTAAGTTCTGGTGAAGATTTTGTGAGTAGCCAAGTCAATTTAAACTCAACTCTCTTAGTAATACATAAATCTATACCAAATAGAGCAAAGTCTCTACAATTTAACATTATCAAATACAAACTATTGCATGAAGACTATGTTTATGTACTTTAAAGAATTGTGAAGACTAAATACAAAGTATTGCATGAAGACTGTGCTTATGAAGACTATGGAGTGACAATTGATTATTGAACCACCTAGATAGCTTTAGTTAAGGCATTTACATCAAGGTAAATGCATTTTCATCAATGCCTTAAAACTAAGAAAAAGAAACATTATTTTTTCTTTTCTAATAGTAAACAAGGTGACTAGATGAGTAACAAAAGGGGAAAAAGGTCTCATTTTTGTCACTGCACCTATCTGCTGATATTTCTAATAGGGAGAGTTCACAGTTTGAACAACAAAAAAAAAAAAACTTTGCAGCAGCTTTTGCCTCTTCTTGTTATGTTGCAATGAACTTGCCAATTTTTACAAATTTTATATTGAATTTTCATTCAGCAAGAGAAGAAAAGAAAAGAGAGAAGAAGTGCATGAACAGACAATTCTGGTCACAGTTCAGCTAGATAGCTACTGAATTTATATAACTAAGTAATTACCTAGATCTCACTAAAATTTCTTCTCTTACGAAGAGCAGAATCTTCTGAAACATTTACCGAAGACACAGCCAATGTCAAGAATATTAATTTCATTTTATCTACAACCTGAAGATTCCTGATCAACCTTTTATAATGTTACAATGAATAAAAGATCAATTGACTATGATTCTTTAGTTAATTTGATGTTGCTTGGGTTTGTGTTTTCTAGAATGTTAGAAAGTTCTTTTATAGTGGATTCCAATTCAAATACAATCTGCCATGAGGTCACAAGGAATAAAAGGCCCTGCTTACAAGTTCCTGAATGGAAATACCAAAGAAATCACCAATTTGAGAAGTAGAATCACGAGTAGTCCCATGGACTTATCGAATCGAACGCTCCCTATAATTCAGCCTCATTTACACATGATCAAAGCTGTTAAACTTTGCAAAGGTAGATGAAAAATGATGAACAACTCAAGATTAAAAGCTGTAAAAACGTAGCAATAATTTTGAAAGAAAAATAAATGATATTATCTCACACACTTTCCTTGATATATACAGCAAGTTACAAAGACAACACTAAGCATGGCTTGCTTAACTAACACTCAAGCTAAACCACTTTGGATAAGACATACAAAAGCCATTTACCAACTGTTATGGTTTAAATCCTTAAGTTAAGGAATGCATGTAAACTCCCTTAAATCAAGGATTCAATCTTTTGACAGTAATTTTAAATACAAAAAGCAAAATAACTTAATCAAAAATAATTTCACTCTAACAAGAAGCATACTTTATGGGATATGGACTTGAAGAATACTTTTGCTGGCAATGCTTTTGATAAAGGTCTCCTTGATGAGAGGGAGAAATATAGAAAGCATTATGATTCACTATCATTTAATAATGATGAAGATGTGATTGACAAGAGGTAAAAATATGGAAAGCACTATGATCCAACACAATTTAAAAATGATGTAGAAAACATAAAACGGTTATATTTTTTGTTTATAATGATTTTCATGCTGGCCAAAAGATGAGGCTTCATATAACTAAATCAACAAATAAGGCAAGAATTTTATCTCGTCAAATTGCAGATTCAATACATTTTTCAACTAATAATTTATCAGAAATCTTGAACTGTTTCTCTGTAAAATCTGAATCATCCCAAGGCAAAATCATAAAACAAACTTTAGAAAATTGTGAGTAGCCAGAAATTAAAGGAGAAGATAAATATTGTCTCACATCTTTGGAGAAATTAATTGATTTTAGTGTTAAACATGTTGGGGATAAAGCTAAAGTCATTTTCAATGAGGTAGATAAACCAAAGAGGGTACAAGAGTATACTGTAATGGATGTTAAATTCATGGGAGAAAATCATGTGGCACTAAAGTCAAGGCAGTTGCTGTTTGTCATTCAGATACTTCAGCTTGGGACCCAGGACACTTGGCCTTTTTGATTCTCAACATTAAACCAGGGGAAAGAACAGTTTGCCACTTCATTAGAAGTGATAATCTTGTTATTGTTTCCACCTATGACGTTAAGGAAAAATACCCCAATGATACCAACCTTTAGACTACTTTGAAGCTTTTCAATAAGTCACTTTTGAAGTGGAAATCGTTGTGTTAGTGTCCATGACCATGACTATGTTGTGATTAGTCATATGCATCTATGGATATCCTGTCAAAATCTATGCATTGTTAGCAATGTTGTATGTCGAAATATTATGAGTTATAATGCATTTTTTAATTTTCAGACGTCTTTATAATTACTTTCAATTTCTTTTCTGTTAACCAAAAATTGCATCATGAATTAATTAACCATATCTATATATTACTCAACTTTAATATTTTCCCTTTTAATTAATTTCTCATCTAAAAATTTGTTTCCATTTTCGAAACCATCTTTGAAATTTTAAAGTCTAAAATACCCCTAGCCTTTAAAGAAAAACGCGATCAGTGCTTTCTTACCTCCTCCCTCTCCAACCCACTTCACTTCATTGGAACCGCCTATTTACCTCTTCCTATTTAATATCTCAAAATTCATTTCTAAGAACAATCACTGGAGGAAAATCCCAATTATGATTCAGTTGCTCCAACTTTCTCATCTATTTCACCCTCGCTAGTCGATAGCTCTTCATATATCTCATCATGTCTGATGCATTTTCAGGCATCTCACCCTCAGCCATCGGAACCTGGTCAGCTCCATCACCCTTTAGTTCATTCTCAATGAAAAGATCCCTTTGCATGGGGACACTTTTCTGTTGCGGGGATGAAATGACATTTGCAAATTGCAATGGCCCTAAAAGCTGCAGATGATTTATCGCTTTTATAAATTTTCAATTAATTAATTGTGTTAAATTAACCATTTTTTTTTTCACCGAGCCTTTGCTTTTCTTTGATACAGGGGCGATTTTAGGATGGGGCAATGAGGCACTTGTTCCCACTGCGCAAAAAATTTCCATTAATTTATATGTGTATTCTATTTTTACTCCCGCTAAAAATTTAAAATCTTGAGTTTATATATGGCCCTGCTAACAAAAATTTATGGATTCGCCCTGTTTTGTACTCTGTATTTTCTGCTTTGATACTCTGTATTTTTAATATCGTAAAGTGTATATAACGCTCTAGAAAAAACAACTGGAATGCGAGTTCAATTTATTAATTAAGAACCTTTTTATCTACTCTGTTGCCTTTTATACTACTCTGTTTCCTTTTTATACTGTTATATCTCTTAACAAAAGAGGGTTAGGGTTAGGGGTTTTTTCCAATTTCTGAGCTTTATTAATGGAAGAAATTACTGAGGGAGTTAACAACATCAACTTGGCCGGAAATTTACACAAGAAAAATCGTATTTAAGTCTCCAGTACCAAAAAGCCCTTTTTCTTCTACGTCAATCTCGCAAAGGCTAGATTTTGAGATTTTTGGGTTTTACTTTTTTTTTTCTTTATTTGACTATTGAGAGAACAATTTTAGCTTGGTTTAATCATAACCCTAATTTAAAAATTTTATTTTGATTATTGGATAAGTGTTTTTATTTGTATTCAATTTTTTTGAATTGCAGAGATATATGCAGCAGCATAACGAGGTCGAGCTATCAGTCCTTGGGATGGGTATGTGGTTTCTTACATCTTAATTCTTTTTTGTTAGTTTTGCTTCAATACTCTTGTCGTGCATCTGCTTTGAATGGCATTCTTAGATTTATTAGGGTTATTATGTCCTGATATTGCGGTTGATTGCTCTTAAATCAGCTTTATGTAGAATAATAAGCCATGTTCAGGTGATAATTTAGTTCTATTGGTTGTATGTTTTGTATGTACCACAAGGTTATAGTAAACTATAAGGTTGTTTTAGTCTTTTTATATGTATTATATGACATGGTAAACTGATTTGTCTGAGCAAATGTGTTCTACTGTGCATTATCAGCACTCATTTAGATATTTGATTGAAAAAAAAAATTATACAAACGCTGAAAATTGAAAAATTGAAAAGTACAAATATCAATTTGTAATTATCCCTTTTTTTTGTTTGTAGAGAAGTATTATAATTTTTGTTAATTTAGATATTTTCAAGAATTGCTTGATTATGCTAGCTTAAATTTTTAAGATATATATATATATATATATATATAATTTTGTAATTGGGGTAGATATGGAAGACAAGTATACTTTTCGGAATATGGGCTTTAAGAATGCTTTTGATGGAGGACTGCACTATGTTTTAGCACTATTTAAAAATGACGAAAATATGGATAGCATTATGATCCAAATACCAAAAGCGACGGAGATGATATAAAATTTTATAAATATTATCTTCCTAAATTATATTTTTTTTATATATAATGATCTCCATACAGGCCTAAAGATGATCAGGCTTCATATAACTAAATCAATAACAATACAAGAATTTTGTCTCATGAAATTACATATTATACATTTTTTAACTAATAAATTATCAAAAAATTTGCTGCAAAAACTGAATCAAGCCAAGGCAAAGTCATAAAGTAAATTATAGAAAATTGTGCGATGCTTGAGATTGAAAGAGAAAGGCAAATATTGTTCCACCTCTTTAGAGTCGTTAACTGATTTTAATGTTAAACATGTTAGGTGTTAGGTATAAAACTAAGATCATTTTTAATGGAGTAGATAAATTGAAGAGATAAACCGAAGAGGGCATAAGAGTATAACATATGAATGGAAGAAAAATCATGTAGTATGTTACAAGTTTATATGACATTTCCATGAATTTAAAATCCATGAGAGTATATTGATATGTCTCTTTGGTTTATCTATCTCATTGAAAAGGACTTTAACTTTATCCCCAACATGTTTATCACTAAAATCAATTAATGTCTCTAAAAATATGGGGCAATATTTGTATTATTTGTCTTCTCCTTTAATTTCTGCCAACTCGCAATTTTTTATAATTTATTTTATGAATTTGTCTTACTGATTCATATTTTACAAAGAAGCACACCAAGATTTCTGATAAATTGTTAGTTGAAAAATGTATTGAATCTGCAATTTTACGAGGCAAAAATCTTTCTTTGTTTGTTGATTTAGTTATATGAAACCTCATCTTTTAGCCTGCATGAAGATTATTATACACAGAATATAATTGAGTTAGTGAGACCATATTTGTGGGATTTTATGTTCGCCTGTTGTCAATCATGCTTTGTTAGTGGTGGACCATAATGCTTTCCATATTTTTGTCTCTTGTGAATCTGGCCTTCTTCATAAAAAGTATTTGATGAGGCCATTTTCTACACAATGTATCTGTCTTCCATTTCTACTTATAATTGCAAAATTAAAAATATATGTATATATACCCATATAATTTAATGGAAATTTTTTGAGACACTACATAATTTAATGGAAATTTTTTGGTGCAACCCTAAAATGGCCAATGTACGTAACAAAAGGAAAGCAAAAGACTCAGCTCAAAAATTCAGAATAGAGCTACAATAATTTTCCAAATTAAGAAGAAACCATATAAATTATATATATGTAATGGTTACACAGAGTTAAGCTAAGATACTCCATTGAAGCCATGAGATTAAAGCAAACAATAGCTACGATGACACTTATTTATATGAGTTTCTGTCCTGCTGCTGTTTGCTTTAATTAATTTGTTGGGATTAATCATTCATTTGGTTTCTGGATTCAGTAGCTCTCTTTAATCTTCTGTTAAGCTTTTTAATTTTATATTATATATTGTATATCATACAAGGTACATGAAATATCATACAAGGCACATGATATTAAGTATATATTAAATTTTCTGTTAGCTAATTAAGGGGGTGAAATAGCCAAGGTTCAATCTTTTGTTATATTTAGATGGCACAAGAGCACACGGTTGTTATTCCCAAATATATATTATATTACAATTATAGTGAAAAATTTGCATTTGCATGAATTCTAGTTTATAATAATTTGCTATGCTTGTCGATCGTGTTCCAAAAAACATAATTATTTATTATTTGAATTAATTTCTACCCAACCTTAATATTGCTATTATAGATATTATTATAGTAAAAAGTTTGCATTTGCATGAATTCTAGTTTCTGTTATGTCCTTAGTTTAACCAATGAACATGACTTAATATGTTAAAAATAAAATAACATTGCATACTAAATAGAGTCTAAAATTGTTCTTTAAAAAAAAATTTAAAAGTCTAAAATCATGAGTTTGGAAACTAGGTTTTGAAAAAATAGCTATTCACAAATTAAAGACTGCATCTATTTGTCCGCCTTCCAAATGTAGCTCAATGAACAGGGCATCCGTCCATGATAATACCTGGTGCAGTAGGGCAACTTGCTAATGGACAATGGTCAAAGTTTTCCTCACCCCACCATGCAATACCACTAACACTAAGGGATTGAAAGGCAAAGAATATCAATATTCCCATGAAGGCAACACCAGCATCTAGAGCAGCTGCTAAAATATAATTATACTTTGCCCACCACCTCTTGTACCTTGTATAAACATAGAAATTGAAGAAAATTCCAACAGCTCCCCAAGACCAATAGTGCACAGGACCAGCTGGTGGCATCATTGCTGTGGCTGATAAGAAAATTGGCATGTGGACGAGCTTGATCCATTTCTTGTCTGGGAATTTGCGCGACAGTAACCATATTGGAACTGGGGCAACTGCACCAATCAGGAAGAACCAGTTCAGTTTTGCATAGACACCTAACTTTCCAAACATTCTGAGAGGGCCTATGACTCCCCATATGATTGATGCATTGTAAAAAACATCGTCACCGGGGCATGTCCATGGACTTCCCTTTGGTAACAAATCTGGGATACATATGTTCTCAACAGTTGAGAGAAGCCACCATGATGTGCCAAAGCAGACTGTTGATGCAACTATTGTTCCGATTAACTGTACAATTAGTGTTCATAAATTAGAATCGGTAAAACAATTGAAATCATAGAAAAAATAAATAAATGATCTGGTTAGGGGAATTTACCTGAACAATGAACATAAATTTGGGAGGGATTTTCATATAGTGACCTAATTTGAAATCTTGAACAAAAGTGAGGGCTTGAACCATACTGATATAGCCATATGTCTTGAAAGTAACATTGGCAAGAGGCTTCCCTGGATACAGATATCCAATAATGAGCTCTGTGATCACGTTCAGCCCCATTTGCTGTAAATCATGATAATTTTTTTTTTTTATTATTAAAAGAAGGTCCAATTTTCCAGAATCAATTAATATGTGCTAGAAGATTATAGTACCATATTTGTTGTGGCTTGAACTACTCCAATAGGCAGAGTGAAAAACAGAGCAATGCCACTAGCTAGGAGAAGTCCCCACCATGGAAGTTGTAATTGTTTATCGAAACCTTCAACAGCAAAAAAACTTAAAGCTACAGATATAACCAAGACTGTAACAAACCACCATTGTGGAACTGCTTCATAATTCTTCTTCATCAGTCTGGTATGCACATCAGTATAGTGATCTTTCAATGCACCACTAGTCTTCTTCCACATTTTCCAAATATTCCTATATTCATAGTTTTATCAACAGAATTATTTCAGACCGAAAGATTTATTACCTGAAATGATGAAAAAGAGATTTAACTGAAAAAAGAAACTTACTTTCCTTCGAAGAGTGCAACATGTGAAATAGTAGCAGTCAGAGCTGCAAAACTAAATCCATATGAAAATGCAAATACAATACTTAGATAGAGCTTGCTATAATTGTTATAAGAATTTAGATTCATGTCGAAAGTCTTCTGATTCAGGATTCGAGTAATGTTGTATTGTTGGCCAGCATTATCATAAGTGGAAATGGACAAAATGGGGAATTTTTTAGCATCAAATGCATTAGTCCAGTAAGAAATGGGCACAATAATATACTGAATCATGAAAAAACCAGCTAGTGTGTTAAAAATTGAGAAGAAAGGCACTGCTAAAGGATTCCCCAAGAAGCTAACGACAGTCCCCCAGTCAAGGCCAAAGGATAAAATACCGAGGCCTCCTTGCCCAGAACCAATCTGTTGAGCGGTGACGGAGTCCTTCCATATTAAACAAATAATGGAGATAGCAGATAAGGATTGGAAAAGGAAGCCTGGAATGATATAGTAAGCGAAACTTGATATGAAAACAATGGCAAAGAATTGCAGCCTCCTGATTCCTCCCTTGGGTCTCTCCTCCTTTTCATGTAATGTCCTGAAGTTTCAGTTCCAATATATATGAACTGTCAGGTATAATTACTAAAAGATTATGTTCAATATTTGGAGATAAAAGAAAAGTACCTGAATAGGGAGACTTGGATAAGATTTGAAGGCCACCACATGTATGGTGAATCAACAAGAATTTTTCTGAAAATACCAGCCCATCCATACCCAAGCAACTGAATTCCAATTTCACAACACAAGAATGTAACATAAGATTTACAGGGGAAGAAAGGGAAAATGGTACTTGCTTGTGCCAAGTTTTATTGAATGTACCTGAGTAGTCTGTACTAGCAACATAGCTGCAACTGGACTCAGGGGCCTCCGGTAGAAGGCCTTAACAGCAGTAATAATGCCTACTGCATAAACACCATTAGCTCCACAGCCTGCAAATATGGTAATCAACACATGTTCTTTCAAATTGAAAGACCCTGGATTCAATGAAAATGACCATTTTGTAAATGGAATTTTAATTTGTTTTGTGGGAAGCACTGCAGCCATGAACTTTCCAAGTGGGAGAACCAAAATCTGAGCTGAAACTGAACTAACATACAGCACATTTTGACGGTATGAAAAGAATTGGTTCACAAAAGCAAGAATGACGCATGATGCAATTCCAAGAACCCATGTTCGAAACGTTAATGCCTGTTCTGTTGGATCATCAGTGATTGGGACCGTCAGCCTTACTTCCTCTATTGGATTGTCATTCACTTCTTCTTCTTCTGCAAAAAAGAAAAAAAAAAAAAGTAAATTTTGGGATTTTCAATCTCAAGTTTCGAATCCTAAAGACTAAATAAATGGATTGTTAGAATTATTTAAAGAAAAAAAAAGAAGAAGAATTATTTAAAAAAAAAAAGAAGAAGAAGAAGGAAAATAGTTATAGCCTGATTGATATCCTCAAGGAAATGTTTGGTGGGGAAATAATAAAAGGAGTAGGAGAAATCTTTAATTCAAGACTTAAAATTAATTTAAAATATTAATAAAATAATTTATCAATCTTCATTTCTAGTTATCAAGATTTAATAATTTAAAATATCAATATAATAATTTATTTTGAATTTAAATTTGGAATAAAATGTATGATTCTCATAAGAATTTTTTTTAATATTCTTTAGTAATTTTTAAAACCAAACTAACTTTAAGGTCCGATAATTAGAATTTCGAGTTTTAAATACTAAGAATTTTTAGTGTTTGGGTTCGAAAATCAAGAGTTTCGAGTTCTAAATTTTTTTTAATATTCTTTATAATCAACTAAATTTTAAAGTTTGAGAATTAGGAATTTCGAGTTCTAAGTATTAAGAATATATTTTAATATATTTTACAAACAAACGAACTTTAAAATACGAAAATTAGAAGTTTCGAGTTAAAGTTTAATTTCAACATATTCCATGATATATTCATCATTAGCAAAGCATAGACATATAATCAAGGATATTTTTTTTTTGTTTAGAGAGGGAAATACCTGTAGCATCGATATTGAATGATTGGTCATTTGGAAAGTTAGATTTAGGGATAGCATCAAAGGAGGTTGTCATTTCTTTCCTTCCCTTAACTCACTCTCTATGCAATCACTGAATTACTCAAATAGTGAAAACATGCTATAAAACCTAATTTATAAACAACAACGTACAATAACTGTTTATATACTGCCCATCCTCTCGTTTTAGTTTTATAAGAAGCAATGGCATACAAGGAGACTAGGACTTGGAAGTAGACAGAAACTATAACACCAAATAGTCCTAATCTTTCTGTTATATTTAGACGGTAAAAGAGCACACGGCTGTTATAGCCAAATATATAACTTAATAGTTATTATTATAGATATTATAGTGCAATGATTCACTGTTATCTCCAAAAAGAAAAAAGTAGTGCAATGGGTTATGTTAGGCGAGCATCTTGCTTTAATTTGTCGTATTAATTTCTGTTATGTCGTTTTGTTTAAAAAAAATGAATTATAGATTGACTTGAACCTATATATTATATTCTTGTTTTTGGAATTTTCTTAAATTTCATTATCAATAGGTAAAAAAATAAATTTACATACTAAATAGAGTCTAAAATTGTTCTTAAAAACGAAAATTAAATGTCTAAAATCTTGAGTTTGAGAACTAGGCCTTGAGAAAATAACTAATCAAATTAAAGACTGCCTCCCAAATGTAACTCAATGAACAGGGCATCCGTCCTTAGTAATACCTGGTGCAATAGGGCAATTTGCTAATGAACAAGGATCATAGTTTTCCACACCCCACCATGCAATACTATCCAAACCAAGGGATTCAAAGGCGGCGAATATTAATATTCCCATGAAGCCAACACCAGCATCCAGATTATGCCTTGCTCACCATCCCTTGTACCTTCTATATGCATAAAAATTGAAGAAAAATCCAACAGCTCCCCAAGACCAATAATCGCAGCTCTAGCTGGTGGTATGCTACTTGTAGCTGATAATAAAAATTGGCATATGGATTAGCTTAATACATTTCTTCTCAGGAAATTTGCGCGACAGTAACCATATTGGAACTTACCCAGACCATTTCGCCCAGAAAATCTGTTGGAGAGTGACAGTCTTTCGCTATCCAACAAACAAAGGAGACAGCAGATATGGATTGGAAAAGAAGCCTGGTATGATAGAGTGAGCAAAGCTTGATATGAAAACAATCGCAAAGAATTGCAGCCTACTGAGTCCTCCCTTGGGTCTCTTTGTTAGTTTTTCTTGGACCATGGACTTCACTAGCTTGGTCTCTTTCTTCATCATGGGACTATTGGATTTTCATTGGGCATCCATCTTTTTCTGTTTTCTTCATTGTTTTGGCAAGGCAGCATGTTGAATTTTTGTCTGCCTTTTCATGTGGGCCGGCCCTTCTTGAATAGCTGCTGCTAGACTCCCTCATCAGAGCAAGCCTTTTTCCTTCAAACGGCCTTTGCTGCTGGCTCTGCATCTATGTTTTAAATCCAGGAAAATCATTTTTACCTTTCTTTTGAAAATGTACTTTATAAAATATTATGCCCCATCTGGATTTTCTTGTACAAATAGATTTTGTTGCAATAATTCATGTAAAAAATCTTAATAAACATAAATTATTTCTAAAAAATAATTCCATAAACTTTCTTTTTTACTTTTTTATTATTTTCTTTAATTAATTTGAATTTGTTCCTACTCTTGTATTTATTAATAAAAAAACCATAATTAATGAGGTTTGATTCTTTAATTATATGTTTTCTTTTAAAGTCAAATTTAGAATTGAATATCGTAAAATATGATTGCTAATTCTCAATCAATGATATTTTAATTTAAAAAAAAATATATATATACAGAATGACCAAACTATTTAACAAAATTAAAGTATAGAGATAATAATTTATATATTTATTTATTTTTTGCAAAGGAAAAATTATATTTAAAATTTTTCTTCTTTTATTAGATGGTTCTATTCTAAAATAAAAATTATTTGTTATCCCACGAAAGAAAAAAAAATTAATGAAAAAGGATTTAAGTTGCAGTGTTAGGAGCAAAAGAGATGAGCAAAGCACAATGAGTTGCACAAAATCCTCAACCCAAATAAGATTAATTAGATAACTTATATACCAAGTAGAATTTTGAAAGAAAAATCAAGAGTTGCACAGCTAGACATTTAAGCCAAGAACTATAAGAGGGTAAAGAAAAAACAAAAGATGACCTATGTAAAACAATAATATTATATATTTTCTGTAATCCATATACGTTCTTATAGATAAAGGAAATGATATTCAAGCATGTCAATGGACAACAGGGCATCCCTTCACAACCACCCCTGGAGCAGTAGCACATTTGGCCAACGGACAATGGTCAGTGGAATCCTGACCCCACCATTCAGGGCCATAGATATCCTGAGATTGAAGGGTAAAGAATATGATCACTGCCATGAAAGCAACACCAGCATCTAGACCAGCAGATAAAATATAATTATGTCTTGCCCACCATCCCTTGTACTTCCTATAAATGTAATAATTGAAGAAAATTCCAACAGCTCCCCAAGACCAGTAATGCACAGATCTGGCTGGTGGCATTCCTGATGTTGCTGACAATATAATTGGCATGTGGATGAGCTTAATCCATTTCTTCTCAGGAAATTTTCTTGACAAAAACCATATTGGAACTGGGGCAGCTGCACCAATTAGGAAGAACCAACTCAAGCTTGAGTAAACACCTAGATTTCCAAACATTCTGAGAGGGCCTATGACTCCCCATATGATTGATGCATTGTAGAAAACATCGTCGCCGGGGCATGTCCAAGGACTTCCCTCTGGTAACAAATCAGGGAGACATATGTTCTCAACGGTTGACAGAAGCCACCATGCTGTTGCGAAGTAGACTGTTGATGCAATTATTGTTCCAACTAACTGTGCAATTAATCCATGAATTAGAATCAGTAAAACAATTAAATTATGAGGAAAAAATAAATATATGAACTGATTAGAGTGGTTTACCTGAACAATGAACATAGCTTTGGGAGGGATTTTCATATAGTGGCCTAATTTGAAATCTTGCACGAACAAGAGGGCTTGAGTCATGCTGATGTAGCCATATGTCTTGAAAGCTACATTGGCAAGAGGCTTCCCTGGATAAATATATCCAATAACCAGCTCCGTGATCACATTTAGCCCCATTTGCTGTAAATCATGGTAATTTTTTTTTATTAGAAAAGGCAAAATTTTCGGAATCAATTAATTTGTGATATAGCATTATAGTACCATATTTGTTGTGGCCTGAACTACCCCAATAGGCAGAGTGAAAAACAGAGCAATGCCACAAGCTAGGAGAAGTCCCCACCATGGAAGTTGTAATTGTTTATTGAAACCTTCAACAGCGATAAGACTCAAGGCAACAGATATAACCAAGATTGTAACAAACCACCATTGTGGAACTACTTCATAATTCTTCTTCATCAGTCTGGTATGCACATCAGAAAACTGATCTTTCAGTGTACCAGTAGTCCTCTTCCACATTGTCCAAATATTCCTACATTTTTGTTTTATCAAGAAAATTATCAGACCAAAAGAATTGTTACTAGAAATGGTGAAGTTGATATTTAAGAATACAGAAACTTACTTTCCTTCAAAGAGTGCAACATGTGAAATTGTAGACATCAAAGCTGCAAAACTAAATCCATATCCAAATGCAAATAGAACACTGAGATAGAGCTTGCTATAATTGTTATAAGCGTTTAAATCAATGTCGAAATTTTGCTTGTTCAGAATTCGAGTAAGGTTGTATGGTTGACCGGTAATATCAAAAGTGTGAGAGGAATAAATGGGAAATTTTTTGGCTTCATACGTATTAGTCCAATAAGAAATGGGCACAATAATATACTGAACCAAGAAAAAGCCAGCCAGAGTGTTTGCAATTGCAAAGAAAGGAACGGCTAGAGGAGTTCCCAAGAAGCCAGCAACAGTCGACCAGTCAATGCCGAAGGAGCCAATACCAAGGCCATTTTGCCCAGAACCAATTTGTTGAGCGGTGACAGAGTCCTTCCATATCCAACAAACAAAGGAGACAGCAGATATGGTAGGGAAAAAGTAGCCTGGAATGATGTAGTAGGAAAAACTTGATATGAAAACAATAGTAAAGAATTGCAGCCTAGTGAATTTTCCCTTGGGTCTTTTCTCCTTTTCATGTAGTGCCCTGCATTTCCAATTACACCATATTTAAGTTCTCGGGCATATTTGCAAACAGGCTATGCTTAATATCAGAAGATAAGGAAAAAAGTACCTGAATAGAGAGACTTGAACAAGATTTGAGGGCCACCACATGTATGGTGAATCAACAAGAAATTTTCTGAAAATACCAGCCCATCCATACCCAAGTAACTGAATTTCAATTCAACACAAGAATACAATAAATAAGATATACAGGCTTCAAAACAGGGGAAAATGGAAAATAGTACTCTACCAAATTTTCTTAATGTACCTGAGTAGTTTGTACAAGCAACATAGCTGCAACTGGATGCAGAGGCCTCCCGTAGAAAGCCTTAACAGAAGTAACAATGTGCACGGCATAAACACCGTTGGATCCACAGCTTGCCAATATGGTTGTCAACACGTGTTCTTTCAGAGTGTAAGGCCCTGGATTCAATGAAAATGACCATTTTGTAAATGGAATTTGAATATTTTTGGGGGGTATTACTCGAGCCATGAACTTCCCGAGTGGGAGAACAACAATTTGTGCAGAAACTGAAGCGATATATAGCTGATTTGAACGGTATCCAAAGAATTGGTTCACAAAAGCAAGAACCACACATGAAACAATCCCAAGAACCCATGTTCTAATCGTTAATGATGGTTCTGTTGGATCATCAGTGATAGGAACAGTCAACCTTACTTCCTCTATTGGATTGTCATTCACTTCTCCTTCTCCTGTACAAACCAACCATAACCCATAACAACATAAAGAAAATTAACCAACAGATCTTTTATTCAAATCCCTTTATAATCCAATTAATTAAAGAAAAAAAAGTAAGGAACTTTATAAATGAAATATCAAAAATTTCAAACCCCATTGGAATTTAGCCATTTTATGTATCAAAGAGAAAAAAAAAAAAGGAATACCTGCAATGTCCTTTTTGGTATTGAGTTGATGTTTTTCTGAAAACCCAGATTGAGGGAATGCATCCTCCATGGAGCCTGCCATTTCTGTCCCCTTCTCTCCTTGAGAAGGATGCAGCCACTCAACCAGTCAATATCCAATATCGCTACAACATTAAAATCCTTGACATTACAAAAACTTATATACTGCCTTTTTCCTCTTTTTTAGAAATGACAGCTAATTTTCAATGGCATTCACGTATTTGGAAGTTGAAAAAACTATTGCAACAAAATTAAGTGCTAATCTTGCCTTTCACTACATATTTAGATTAAGAATACAATCTTTAAGGCTAATACATAGCCTAATTTATAGCTATTATAGATAATTACACTGAATCTTCCCCGATTTACAGTCTATATCCTTGCGTGACAGATTTGTGTAAGAAATACATGCATACAAGTGTATTCTTCGAGTTAATTTCTATAAAAACCAATCAGATACCAAAGAAATCGAGGATTTTATTTTCTATTTTAGGAAATAATGGGAATTTGTATTGATTATGCATTTCTTTCTTCTTCTTTTTTTAGCTTCGTTTTCATTGGAATATTTCTGGACAGGAAATTTTTATTATTTTGGTATTATGTTTTTTAATTTTCCATTTTTGATTAATATGAGATTAAATTATATTTTTTTCACATCATAAATACTAAAAAAATAAAAAGATTATGAACCCTAAAGAATTAGCTCAATTGGTAAGATAATTTGTTTTATCTCTTTGTTAATTAAAGGTTGATTCACTGGGTCTGTAATTCCTGAATGTATAAATGTATAAGTCAATATTAACCATAAATTAGTTTAAAAGTATCTCTAGCAGACTATGTATAAAAGAATTAACTTAAGCCATGTACTATGTACTTTTTTCTTTGCCTTCTTTTTTTTTTATTTTAGATAAATTACTATTTCATTACTGAAAATTTATCTAATTAATTAATTTATCTATGTTTTTAGGAAAATTAATTAATTAGTTTCTCAATTTTAATTCCATTATATTATTTAATTTTTCAGTCCATTTTCATAATTAAAACCCTATAAAAAAAACTAAAATGTCTTTCTTTACACTTAAATGTTTCATTTCAATCAAATTAAAATTTTCATTTCAAATTTTAATTATACTAATTCAAAAAGAGAAGAAATTTAAATTGTGCTAATTAAAATAACTAATTTAACTCAAATCAAATCATATATAACAAAGCAAATAAAAATTATAAGAAAATTTGAAAAATGAAAAAAAAAAAAAAAAGCACACGAAAATCTTGAAAAATAAAGATTAAGGAATGGAAAAAAAATGAAATCTGAGAAAAAAATGGAAAAATAAAGCAAAAGAAATAATAATTTATCCTAAATTAAAGGAATGAAAAGAAAAGAAAAAGAAAAGGAAAAAAACATTTATTTAAATGCTCCTGCAAATTATGGTGGTGGTTATGGTGATTGTATGATAATGGAAGAACGAGCTTTCAAATTGTGGCGGTGGTGGTAGTGGCAATGAAATGATATGATAATGATGAAGAAGCTTAAGTCCAAAAATTATAATTTTGGAAAAAGTAATAATTTTTTTTATAGAAAATATGAAAAAAAGACGAAATAATTAAATAGTTTGACGATATCAAAAGCAACCACGAGTTAATTAATTATGTTAAATTTTATAGATAAAATAATAATTTATATTTCTTTGAATTTTTATTTCGAAAAAAAAAATTATATTAATACACAATACTTCCCTATGAAATTAGTGTACATAATAGTTAAAAATAAAAAATAAGATGATAAAGTATTTTCATATTGGATATACTTAAAATGTAAAAATCGCACCGGAAACTATTTAAAATTTTAACTAATAAAAACACTCTACAAGGATTTACTATTTTATGGCCAAAATATATCATATATAGACTTAACAACACATAACTTAATGAATTGTCTCTTAAACGCCGAAACCAATGATTCCAAGTACACTAAATATTGTACCTCTAGTTAGTCCAGAAGTGTTTATCTTTTAACTAGGCACCTTATTCAACCAGAGAATTCTATCTATGGTTGTTCTCTTTGCAAAACCAAACCAACCAAATAAAACCTTTAAGAAAGAAGAAGAAAAGGTTTTCTAGTTATACAAATAATATTTTTTCTCTATCCTTATCAAGCAAATACTTACCTTATTTGCAAAAGCTAGAAACACAAGAAGAAATAAAGAAAGTGTCTTATAAAATTTCTAAGGCATAAGAAAGAAAGACAATATTGATTTTTGCTTTTCCAAATGCCTGTCCAATGAATGTTGGACGAACATTTCCTCTCATTCACCTATTTAATTGATCTTTCAACTCATTCATTAAGTATTTTAAAGAGGAGACAAAGCGGAAGATGGTGAGTGAGATGGAAATGACTTTAAATGGCTTGTAAGTCTTTGTCTCCTTAACTTATTGAAGCTTATCTTGAAAGTTTAACTAAGCTAATCAAAGTTTAATTAGTCAAAGACAATAAATTAGGGTTGGTTTATGGTTAATTAATTTTCATTTAATGGAGAATCTCTACATCTCCATCAAAAGATATTTTTACCCTTTATGGAGTTTTGGCCTACCAAAAAGAAAGTTCATTAACCATAAAAACCCTAAAACTCATTTTGTTTCCATTTATCTAATGTGGGTTGAGCTCACATAAAATGAAAAAGGTTTCAATAGTCATTCAATCTATAAGCACCAAATAACTAGTCAATCAGTTTAATCATTCTCGTTTACAAACTAGGTTAAATCGATAAATCTCAATTACTGGAAACTGAGCAAATGATCATACTACCAACCGTGCTAACTTAATAACCTGCTATATCCAATTATCTCTATTACCAAGATAAATAAGTCAAAAGCAATGCATTTATATTATGTGACTTTATAGGTTCATGTTCGATTGACAATGGAAAATGATATTACCTTTTAATATCACAAGAAAGTTTTCTCGTCCAACTCAGGAAATTCCTCTTCCTGATTGGTTCCCATAAATCATAGTTAACCCCTAGCAATAGATGTCATGACTACCCAACCAAATATGAATGTTCAGACATAGATTCACATTCCATGAATCTACTGATCATGATTACTATGCACTTCGATCCTTTCATTCTAAGATCCCGATCTTGGCCAGGGTCATGGATTGGTCAAACCCTAATACCAAGATAACTATAACCACATCACAACTCAATTCTTGATGTCAACACCTTGGCCAATGATTTCATATCAAGAAAAATGTGATGACATAGAATCTTGACTCTATTTACTCAGAGGAATAAATCCTTTCTTGATCGATCTTATGCCTCAACATATAACTAGCTAAGGCAACCACATGCCATATGTCGGTACATGGTTAGCCCCGTCATATAAATAATAACAAACCTTAACCACCCATATATAAAACATATATCATCTCAAGTCAAACGATTATACGCACTATCATTATCTAGATGACTGATAATTGACTAACGGTAAAATTCCATGTCATTATTATTCAGTGTCACGGTTCGATCACTCATCCTATGAGTATCCACATGTTTATCCTAATATCATGTCAAGCAGATTGTAACTCACAACTTTTATATCATTAGTAACCCTTACTAACTAGGAAGATAAACAGAGGTGATGGTATTTCCAGATCTAATACGGTTCGAGATAAAAGTCCAACGATCATGAACAGTTTAAAGTATTTGTACTAGATTAAATAGTCACCTCATTATTCTCAACTGAGAATCGTTCATCTAACAAATACTTATGGACAATATTCTCAACATAAATGAAAATCATCATAAAATATATATATATATATATATATATATATATATATATATATATATATATATATATATATATATATATATATATATAGATAGAACAAAGATATTGATTAAAATATATATATATATATATATGAGTCTAGGA
>CANXYC011194779.1:0-30364 GCA_948193065.1 Aleurites moluccanus
TTCTTGAATTGTTTAAGCTATGTTAAGCTTATTTGTGTATGCATGCCATATAGTATAGTTTATGGGTTCTTCGTGGTATTGGTAGCAATAGCATCACCCGTACCCTAGGACCGTCATGGCTCCTAAGTTGGGCTGTGACACAAGGCATACTTGACCTCAACCTGCCAAGTTAATCTTTGAACCAATACTGAACATGGAATCATCCTCAATCCAACACACTCGGTCAAAACTGAATGTGGCTTCAAAACCTCACCAATCCTACTGGTCACTACCCGACAAATTGCCAACTCCCTCTCAAACATTAACGACCACCAAAGTGATCTAAGTTATCATTCCTCAAAAGCGGGTCATCTCTTCAAATCACAGTCCCCAAAAATGGGTCATCTCTACAAGAACCCAAGTGCAGCCCTTAGTCTAAACCCTATTAAAATCCATAATCCAAGACCAACCATAGTCTCAACCTTTGATCCAAGATCAAGTCCTAAGCTTACCCTTTGATCCGAGATCAAACCCTATTCAAATCCAAGATACCAGATCAACCAAAATCTCACCGTTTGATCAAACTTGATGCAACCTTTAATCTAAGATCAATGCCCATAATCTCACCCTTAAAAACCAATAAAATGACCAAGTCACCCTTTTCCACAAGTCACCTTCTTTCAAAAAGTGGGGCATCCTACTAAAATTTCAATCATCAATCTGATATTTCTTATAAATTGTCATCTTACAATGCATATCAGCCTTTCACTGGTTCAAGGTATTAAATTTGTCAAAACATGCATTAGAAATAGGATACATATGCAAATTCAGAGTCTCAATTAGTGTCAATCAAAGCTCATTGAACCCTCCAAGGGTAATTGCATTTTCCAAACTGGAGCAAAAATCGATTGCCTAAAGAGCTTAGGTTTTCACTTCTAGCCTAGCATAGAGTTAAGCTATAGCATCTCATTAAATTCTTTTCAATTTAGGGCATCCTAAACTGCATTATTTCCTCAGACTTTGGAAAATCTCATAAGCCATGCATCATTTCCTTTAATTCAAAGGTTCATAAGTCATATATCATTAAAGTCTCACTCATTTAACTTTGAATTTGAGAAAACTGACAATCATTTTAAGTCTAAGCAAGCCTTGGCAAACAAAAAATTATTTTAAGCCCAAGCAAATCTTGGCAAGCCAAAAATCATTCTAAGCCCAAGTAGCCCTTGGCAAACCAAAAATCATTTTAAGCCCAAGTAGTCCTTGGCAAATCAAAAATCATTTAAGCCCAAGCAGCCTTGGTAACCAAAAATCATTTTAAGCCCAAACAAGCCTTGGCAAACCAAAAATCGTTTTAAGAACAAGCAGCTCTTGACAAACCAAAAATCATTTTGATCCTAAGTAGCTCTTGGTGAAATCAAAATCCATTTTCACCCGATTTCATTCTGAAAAATGTTTGAAATCAAAATATATTTTCCACTCGATTTCATTCTGAAAAATGTTTAAAGTCAAAATCTATTTTCCACCCGATTTTATTCTAAAAAATGTTTGAAATAAAAATCTATTTTCCACCCGATTTCATTTTGAAAGATATTTGAAATCAAAATCTATTTTCCACCCGTTTTCATTCTGAATAATATTTGAAATCAAAATCTATTTTTGTCACAACCTGTTTTTGGATAGTGACGGTCCTAGGGCACGGGAGATGCCAATGGCGACCGACACCTGTAGAACCCAGTATCACATGTATAATCTATAAACCATAATATATTATCCATTTTAGTTAGTTACCATCCATTCTGTTATTCTGTAATTCATTCTGTCATTTACTGCAATTGGCTGTAATAATCAATGCATCATATCATATAACCATCATATAACTCATAATATCATCATAAACATATATACATGTTCATTTCCTAGCTAACCCATACATGTCCCATGAAGCAGCTAGATTATGAACATAAAATAATAATACAAAATCAGAATATATACATCAATACTGTAGGCAGAAATCCTCGGATGACAGACGACAGGATTCTGCTATCTACTCTCTTGAAATAGGTAAACAAAGAAAAGGTGAGTATATAAGATACTCAATGAATCTATATGCATCATCAATAAACAATAGGTAACAATGGGTCAATGATACCAATAGGTCAAATAATAGTGTATAGAATCAATAATAGGTCACAGTATAGCCAAAGAAATAAAGTATAGGCTCGATATCATATGGAAAGACAGATAAAGGGATGGACTGTATGAAATCATACAATCTCGAGTAGAATCAGTATGGGCCATATATGAACATATAGTCTCCAGTAGCATATCAATATCAATGAGCATAAGACTTATCAGGTCTTATGGCCAGGACCATAACCCCTCCTATCTAGGGCGCCAATAATACAATGTACATATTGCCGACAGTATTTTCCCACTACCCTGTCGGATCGGTAGTTCTGTCAACCGATATAAGAATCAATATAAGGAAACAACATATCAATGGATACCATTATGCAATAATGGCATCCTCCATATCAATAAGCTCAATATCAGTCAGTCAGTTATCAATAGGATCTATGGCATTGTAATAGGTGATATACAAACAATGATACATGGTTTGGTAATCAACAAAGATATGGAACAAAAGTTGGCTCGGCAAAGGAAAACGGTAGGCCAATTAGCATGCCAACGTCGCTGGCGACAATGGCATTCAAATGGTAGGCTTATGGAATGCAAACAATAAGCCAAAGAAAAAATGAACTAGGCATTTTCACAAATACATGGTAGGCATAAAATAGCAAGCCAATAGGTTAGGTTTAGGTGCAAAATTGACTTGCCCAATTCAATCAATAACAAACCACATTTGCAATTATACAATAGGCATTCAAAAGGCAAGATTAAACAACATTAAATTGGATCAAATGGTTAAGGAAAACATGAAGGAAATGAGCAAAATATAAGGGTAATGAATAGTGCATATGGTTCGGCCACAATTGGGATTTCACATAAGGTTTTTAGTTTCAATTTTAACATAATAGGCATGTCAAAGGATGCATATAAGACTCACCTAAACTTCCAAATAGCTTTGGAAAATTGGATTTCCTCACAAACCACCAATGGAGCCAATAGGCACAATCTTCCAATTTCTTGAATTCTACATCAAACCATTCATCAATTAGTTACCTATTAACCTCAAATTGACATATTCTAACATCAATTAACAAAAGCTAACACTAATTCAAATGGCTAAGAATTACAACTTCCATTAGGTTAGGGAAATTTAGGAATTCCTATCAATTTGCATCAATTGATGCAATTAACCTTAAAACCCATCAAATTCAACTCTTAAATCATCTAAATAAACAATAAAATCCAACAAAACAATTGGTTACCTAATAGTGATGAAGAACCCGAAATGGTGAAGCTTCCAAATCCTTGGTTTCCTTTGCTTTTTCTTACAAATTGATGATGAAGATAGATAGAACTAGATTTAGACTTAATTTTTGTATGATTTGTTTAAGAGATTTGGTGAAGAATGAAGAAGAATTGGAAGAGGACATGGTGGGAGGGGGTTCGGCCACCATGAAGAAAATGGAAGAAGATGATAACTTTTGTTCTAAGTGTGAAATATATATTAAAATCAATTTGGCAAATTATAACTTAATCCCCGAATTTTCATAAATTACACTTTGACCCCAACTTCTTCAGTAATTTATTCTGACAATTCTGTCAGGATTTGGATTTCAAAGTGGGGAGTCAATAAGATTATTTTAATTTATACTTATTTATAAAAATGGTTTCAAAGTCATTTTGTAACTCTGACGGACAAATTTTCAGTATTCACCTTAAAGTTTCATTTATTTACAATTTTGCCATTGGTTATTTTTTTAGTGTTCCTAAATGATTTTCACTTTTTTCTTTTTACCAAAATTACACATGCATTATGGTGATCTTTTACCCCCTGGTCAACTTCAGAAATTCTTCTGTTGACCAGACTGCTAATTTCTAGGCAGTGTTCCTGACACCGCCGCTTTCCGGAAAAGTAACTAGTTCGATTTCTAATTGTGTCTCTAAAATTATTTCCCATCATTTCAAGACTTTTGAACAACAAACTGAGAACTAATTTATGCATATATGTTAGAACTTTCTAGGGTATTATATTCTACCCCCTTACAAATAAATTCGTCCTCGAATTTAAATAGATACATACCTCACTGCTAGAACATGAATGGATATCTACTCCTCATCTCCTGCTCAGTCTCCCAAGTACACTCCTCCATGGACTGGTTTCTCCAGAGCACTTTAACCATCGGGATCTCCTTATTCCGTAGTTGTCTGACCTGTCGATCAATGATCTCCACTGGAAGCTTCTCATAAGATAAGTCATCATTGAGATCCATATCCTGAACCTCCAATATGTGTGATGGACCAGATAAATACTTTCGCAGTATAGAGATATGGAAAACTGGATGTATGTGGCTCATGCTAGGTGGAAGAGCCAATCTATAGGCCACATTACCTATCTTCTCAAGAATCTCAAATGGGCCTATAAACCATGGTGATAATTTTCCCCTTTTCCCAAATCTCATAATGCCCCTCATCGGTGAGACCTTAAGGAAGACATGATCACCAACTGCAAAATGTACATCCTTCTTCTTCGGATCAGCATAACTCTTCTACCTACTGAAAGCAGTCCTCATCCGATCTCTGATTATAGGCACCTTTTCCATAGTCTCTCTAATCAACTCTGGCCCCTCTAGTTGCTTCTCTCCTGGCTCCACCTAACACACTGGAGATCTACATTTTTTACTATATAGTGCTTCAAATGGAGCCATACCAATAGAAAAGTTGTAGTTGTTGTTATAGAAAAACTCAATCAACGTCGGATAATAGTCCCAGTTACCTTTGAAGTCCAAAACAAACAAGCTAAGCATATCTTCCAAAGTTTAGATTGTCCTCTCCGACTACCTATCAGTCTGCGGATGGAAAGTAGTACTAAACCGTAACTGAGTACACATGGCCTCCTGAAACTTCTGACAAAATCGAGAAGTGAACTGTGTACCCCTGTCTAAAATAATTATCAAAGGAACTCCATGAAGTCGCACAATCTTATCCACATACAATTGTGCATACTGAGCTGCCGTGTAGCTGGTCTTAACCTCAAGAAAATGAGCAAATTTCGTTAGACGGTCTACAATCACCCATATGGAGTCATAACCCCTCGAAGTCCTCGGTAGACCCACTACCAAATCCATAGTAACCTGCTCCCATTTCCACTCTGGCAACTCAATCTCCTGAAGCAACCCTGATGGCTTCTGATGCTCAAAATTAACCTGCTGACAGGCTAAGCATTTAGACACAAACTGAGCCACATCTCTCTTCATCCCAGGCCACCAATATATATCTCTTAAATCATGGTACATCTTGGTAATCCCTGGATATACACTGTATGCTGAGTAGTGAGCCTCTCTCATAATTCGATCCCGTAGCCCATCAAAATCCGGTACGCATATACGCTTCCCACACTTCAGTACCCTATCCTCTACTGTAAACTCTGTCATCTTCCCATTCTGTACCTCTTTCTTGAGCTTCAGTAGATAAGGATCCATGTCCTGAGCCACTTTTATATCATCAAGAAATAGTGACTTCACCCGAAATTGGGCTATCAGAGCCTGGTTCCAATCTTGGGATCCCAACTCCAACTCCACCCCCAAATCTGCTGACTCCCTCATCTCTCAGATCAATAGCCTCCTGCTAATCACAATATGAGCTAGACTGTCCATCGATTTCCTGCTCAGTGCATCAGCCACTGCATTGGCCTTACCCGTGTGGTAAAGGATCTCACAGTCATAATCCTTAAGTAGCTCCACCCATCTGTGCTGTCTAAGATTCAGATCCTTCTGCTGAAATATATACTGTAAACTCTTATGATCAATATATATCTCACATTTCGATCCATACAAGTAATGTATCCAAATCTTCAATGCAAATATCATAGCTTCCATCTCCAGATCATGAGTCGGATAATTTGCTTCATGCTTCTTTAACTGACGAGAAGCATAAGCAATTACCCTACCAATTTTCATCAATACACACCCCAAACCAATCTGAGAAGCATCACAATACACAGTGAATTTCTCCCTCTCTACTGGTAATGCCAACATTGGGGCACTGGTGAGGCAATACTTTAAAGTCTGAAAGCTGCGATCACACTCATCAGTCCATACATAACGCTCCTGTTTCCTCATCAATCAAGTCAATGGAGCTGCAATCTAAGAGAAATCCTTCACAAATCTCTTGTAATACCCAGCTATACCCAGAAAACTGCGAACCTCTGAAACACTGATAGGCTGAGGCCAATTAGCAACTGCTTCAATCTTCTGAGGATCCACCTTAATCCCATCCTTGCATATCACATGCCCAAGGAAACACACTTTGGTTAACCAAAACTGGCATTTAGATAACTTAGCATATAACTGATGCTCCCAAAGTGTCTGCAACACAATCCTCAGATGCTCTACATGCTCCTTCTCACTCCTAGAATAGATAAGTATGTCATCAATGAATACAATGACAAACTTATCCAAAAATGACCTGAACACCCTGTTCATCAAATCCATAAAAGCAGCTGGTGTATTGGTCAACCCAAATGGTAGCACCAAAAACTCATAATGCCCATATCGGGTTCTGAAAGCAGTCTGAGGTATATCACCCTCCTTAATCTTCAACTGGTGATACCCAGACCTCAGATCTATCTTCGAAAAATGGCTAGCACCCTGCAGCTGATCAAACAAGTCATCTATCCGGGGTAATGGATACTTGTTCTTCACTGTCACCTTATTCAACTGCCTATAATCTATACACATTCTCAAAGAGCCATTTTTCTTCCTTATAAACAATATCAGTGCACCCCAAGGAGAACTGCTCGGTCTGATGAACCCTCTATCCAACAGCTCCTATAACTGCACCTTCAATTCCTTAAGTTCAGCTGGAGCCATTCTGTAAAGAGGAATAGATATAGGGTCAGTGCTTGCATGCACCTCAATCTCAAACTCTATCTCCCTATCAGGGGGCAATCCTGGCAATTCCTCAGGAAACACATCAGGAAACTCCTGAACTACCGGTATCTGATCAAGTTGTACATAAGATCTCTGCACATCTATCACATATGCTAAATAGGCTGAACAACCTTTCCCAATCATCCTCCTAGCCTGGATAGTAGAAACCAAATTAACTCGAAACTCCTGAATATCACCCTGAAACTCAAACTCTGGTTGCCCCTCAGGCTGAAATCTAACCCTCTTCTAATAACAGTAAATAACCGCTCGGTGCCTCGTAAGCCAATCCATACCCAGAATAACATCTAACTCTAACATAGGTAACTCAATCAAATCAGCACGCAAGATGTTATCATCAATCTCAATCACACAATCAGGATAATAGTAATCAACATCAACACTATCACCTATAGGAGTAGCAATCATCAAAGGCACATCTAACATTCTCCTTTCCTAATTCAATTTAGGTGCAAAGTGTGGTGATACAAAAGAGTGAGTAGCACTCGATTCAAATAAGACATCTGCAATCTCATTCTGAATCAAGATAGTACCTGTAACCACGTGGTCTGATCTCTGGGCCTCCTGGGTGTTGACTGCAAACACTTTGTCCTGACCCCTACTAGCTGGAGCCTGACTACCACTAGGAGCCTATCCTCCCCTGCCTCTGCCTCTGCCTGAAGCCTCTCTGCCCATGTTCTGACTCGCTTATGCCACTGGCTGAGAAACCATAACAGATGGCTGCTGATCAGCCCTCAATGGACACCTATTAGCATAATGGCCCTGTTGGCCACACTTTAAACAAGCACCAGTCTGTTTCCAACACTTCCCTCCATGTCTCCGACCACAAAACCTATAACTAGGCATACTGGTTGCCTGTGCAACTGGTCTGGAAGAACCCTGAGAGTAGACAGGTGCTGACTGAACCACTAGTGGTCCCCTACTCTATATCCTCCTCCTCTGACTACTAGCTATAGACCTCTGATCAAATTGAGGCACTGACTCTTCCTGCCTAGGATGGGAGCTGCTCTTCCCCCTCCTAACCTGAGATCCTGGACCCCCTTTCCTCTTCTGGTCCCTCTTAGCCCTCTCAGTCTTATACTTCTCTGCCATCTGTATAGCCTTATCAATCACTGTTGTCAGAGAAGTAAACTCTGTAGCCAATAAAACATTATGTAGTGCAGCATGCAAACCCCTTCGAAACCTACTGATCAAATCAGCCTCTGTAGGAACAATATGAGTAGCATATATACTCAACCTGATAAACTCTTCTGTGTACTCCTCTATAGATCTGTCCCCCTACTCTAACTGCTCAAATCTAATCAGGTTATGGGTCTTCACCCCCCTCAATAATGAACTCATCAATAAGACCCTGTCAAAACTCATCCCATGAGGGTGGATACTCACCATAAAGCCTGGGCTCCATCTTCCTAGAAAACTAGGTCTATGCCTTACCCTTTAGTAATAGCCCAACCAACTCTACTACTCTCAACTCTGAACATGGTAGCTCCTCACTACCTTCTCTACCTCCTCCAAGAAATCCACAGGGTCACTACCCCTGTCTCCCCTGAACTCAGGCAAGTTTAGCTTCAGAAAGCTAAACATCGATACTCCACCCTCCTCTATCACTCTATGGCCTCCCTGTACAGCAAGCTCCCTCTGAACCCCTACTGGCTACACAGGAGCCGGTGCCACTGGAATTGCCTCTGGTACCACAGGTGGAGGCACTACTGCTGGAGCTGGTGGTGGAGGTACATGCTGACGCTCTCACCTCAAATCAGCCATCTCTCTCCGTAACTCCATCAATCCCCTCATCATCTCCACTCTCCAGGGGTCATCGCCCCTCTTTGTATCCTCTCAAGTTCGTCGGGATCTAGACGGACCCTCTAATACTGCAATCTCCCTCACTAATGACTCATTGGAGGCTACCTCTGCCTCCTTGGTATCTATGTCCCTATCATCGGATATCTCTGTAATCTGTCGAGAAAAAATAGAAACATACTCAAAATATGACAGAAATGCAAAATAATAACATATAACAGACGATAACAGCAAAAGACGTCAAAGGAAATCCTATGCTCCATGGTATACTTAATTCTATCATATTCTGTACTTAGTCACTATTCCTCTGTAATTTAGGTACTATTCATCTGTAACCTAAATTCCACTGTCTGTAACCTAGAGCTCTGATACCACCTCTGTCATGACCTATTTTCGGATCATGACAGTCCTAGGGTACGGGAGATGCCAATGGCGACCGACACCTGTAGAACCTAGTATCACATGTATAATCTATAAACCATAATATACTATCCATTTTAGTTAGTTACAATCCATTCTGTTATTCTGTAATTCATTCTATCATTTACTGTAATTGGCTATAATAATCAATACATCATATCATATAACCATCATATAACTCATAATATCATCATAAACATATATACATGTTCATTTCCTAGCTAACCCATACATACCTCATGGAGCAGCTAGAATATAAACATCAAAATCATAATACAAAATCATAATATATACATCAATACTGTAGGCAGAAATCCTCGGATGACAAATGACATGATTTTGCTATCTACTCTCCTGAAATAGGTAAACAAAGAAAAGGTGAGTATATAAGATACTCAGTGAATCTATGTGCATCATCAATAAACAATAGGTAACAATGGGTCAATGATACCAATAGGTTAGATAACAGTGTACAGAATCAATAATAGGTCATAGTATAGCCAAAGAAATAAAGTATAGGCTCGGTATCATATGGAAAGACAAATAAAGGGATAGACTGTATGAAATCATACAATCTCGAGTAGAATCAGTATGGACCATATGTGAACATATAGTCTCTAGTAGCATATCAATATCAATGAGCATAAGACTGATCAGGTCCTATGGCCAGGACTATAACCCCTCCTAGCTAGGGCACCAATAATATAATGTGCACATCGCCGACAGTATTTACCCACTACCTTGTCGAAGTGGTAGCTCTGTCAAGCCATATTAAGATCAATATAAGGAAACAACATATCAATAGACACCGTTATGCAACAATGGTATCGTTCATATCAATAAGCTTAATATCAATTATCAATAGAATTAATAGCATTGCAATAGATGATATATAATCAATGACAAATAGTTTGGTAGTCAACAAAGATATGGAATAAAAGTTGGCTCGGTAAAGGAAAACGGTAGGCCAATTGGCATGCCAACGTCGTTGGCGACAATGGCATTCAAATGGTAGGCCTATGGAATGCAAACAATAGGCCAAAGAAAAAATGAACTAGGCATTTTCACAAATACATGGTGGGCATACAATGGCAAACCAATAGGTTAGGTTTAGGTGCAAAATTGATTTGCCCAATTCAACCAATAACAAATCACATTTGCAATTATACAATAGGCATTCAAAAGGAAAGATTAAACAACACTAAATTGGATCAAATGGTTAAGGAAAACATGAAGGAAATGAGCAAAATATAAGGCAATGAATAGTGCATATGGTTTGGCCACAATTGGGATTTCACACAAGGTTTCCAATTTCAATTTTAACATAATTGGCATGTCAAAGGATGCATATAAGACTCACCTAAACTTCCAAATAGCTTTGGAAAATTGGATTTCCTCACAAACCACCAATGAAGCCAATAGGCACAACCTTGCAATTTCTTGAATTCTACATCAAACCATTCATCAATTAGTTACCTATTAACCTCCAATTGACATATTCTATTATCAATTAATAAAAACTAACACTAATTCAAATGGCTAAGAATTACAACTTTCATTAAGTTAGGAAAATTTAGGAATTCCTATCAATTTGCATCAATTGATACAATTAACCTTAAAACCCATCAAATTCAACTCCTAAATCATCTAAATAAATAAAATCCAACAAAACAATTGGTTACCTAATAGTGATGAAGAACCCGAAATGGTGAAGCTTCCAAATCCTTGGTTTCTTTTGCTTTTTCTTACAAATTGATGATGAAGATAGATAGAACTAGATTTAGACTTAATTTTTCTATGATTTGTTTAAGAAATTTAGTGAAGAATGAAGAAGAATTGGAAGAGGAAATGGTGGGAGGGGGTTCGACCACCATGAAGAAAATGGAAGAAGATGATAGATTTTGTTCTAAGTGTGAAATATATATTAAAATCAATTTGGTAAATTACAACTTAATCCTCGAACTTCTATTAATTACACTTTGACTCCAACTTCTTCTGTAATTTATTCTGATAATTCTGTCAGGATTTGGATTTCAAAGTGAGGAGTCAATAAACTTATTTTAATTTATACTTATTTATAAAAATGGTTTCAGAGTCATTCTGTAACTTCGACGGACCAATTTTTACTATTCACCTTAAAGTTTCATTTATTTATAATTTTGCCATTGGTTACTTTTTCAGTGTTCCTAAATGATTTTCACTTCTTTCTTTTTACCAAAATTACACATGCATTATGGTGATCTTTTACCCCCTGGTCAACTTCAAAAATTCTTCTGTTGACCGGACTGCTAATTTCTCGACAGTATTCCCGACACCGCCACTTTCCAGAAAAGTAACTAGTTCACTTTCTAACTGTGTCTCTAAAATTATTTCCTATCATTTCAAGACTTTTGAACCACACACTGAGAAATAATTCATGCATATATGTTAGAACTTTCTAGGGTATTACAATTTTCCACCCGATTTCATTCTGAAAGATGTTTGAAATCAAAATCTATTTTCCACCCGGTTCCATTCTGAAAGATGTTGGAAAATCACAATCCATTTTCTACCTAATTTCATTCTGAAAGATGTTTGAAAATTACAATCCATTTTCTACCTAATTTCATTCTTAAAAATGTTTGAAAATCAAAATCTATTTTCCACCTAATTTCATTCTGAAAGATGTTCGAAATGAAAATCCATTTCCACCTGATTTCATTCTGAAAGATGTTTGAAAATCAAAATCTAATTTTTACCCGATTTCATTCTGAAAGATGTCTGAAATCAAAAATCTATTTTCCATCTAATTTCATTCTGAAAAATATTTGAAATCAAAATTCAGTTTTCATCTAATTTCATTCTGAAAAATGTTTGAAATCAAAATCCATTTTCATCCAATCTTATTCTAAAAAATGTTTGAAATCAAAATCCATTTTTCATCTAATTTCATTCTGAAAAATATTTGAAATAAAAATCCATTTTCACCTGATTTCATTTTGAAAAATGTTTGAAATCAAAATCAATTTTCCATCTGATTTCACCCTGTAAGATGCGATCAAAATGCATTCTTTTGTTTCAAGCAGACAGGAACAACCCAGTTCACCTACCTCATGTCTGTCATCCAAAATGGACTCTTGAGCATTCATCGTATGTGCTTAACATAACACCAATATCATCTTTAACACAACATTCTTATCACCTTAACAGAGAGTTAGGATCCCTCATTTTGAAAGCTATTGCAAATTAGGTTCCTCTTATAGAATCATCCATCTTGGACCATCCTAAGGGTAACTTTAAGATCTCATCAGACCTTTTCTAAGGGTATCCTTAGAATCCTTTTAGAACATCCTAAGGGTAGATTTAGGATCTCATCAGACCTTTTCTAAGGTATCCTTAGAATCTTTTCAGACCATCCTAAGGGTAACTTTAGGATCTCATCAGACCTTTTCTAAGGGTAGCCTTAGAAGTTTTTCAGACCAACCTAAGGATAACTTTAGGATCTTTTTAGGCTTTTCTAAGGGTAGCCTTAAAAGCTTTTCAGACCATCCTAAGGGTAGCTTTAGGAGCTCATCAGACTTTTCTAAGGGTAGCCTTAGAAGCTTTTCAGCCCTTCCTAGGATAGCCTTAGGATATCTTTACCTTATCATGGTAGTCTGTGTCCACTATAATCATGATTACTTTTCTAGAAAAGCAACCATGCTGAGGGGCAGCTATGAACACTCATTTTCTGCACCTCTTGGACTTGTGCCTAGCTGACTGACACTCACCGGAACCAAATCTGAGCTCGGACGGACTCAGAAACCCGTCAAGTGTAGTCGTACCTAAGCAGCCACCCTCAAGGGAGGGCAGTACCACTGCCACTTTTTGTGTTGCTGCCCTCCTTGAGGGGCAGTACCGCTCTTCTTCTTGGGCAGTGCTGCCACCCCGTTCCGGTGGCAGCCCCCTTGCCTATAAATAGAGACCTCTCCTTCATTATTTGGGACCCTAAAATCACTTGAAGTCGAATTTTCCTTCTTGGATTTCTTATATTCTCTCTCATACACCAATTTCTTCTTATTACTTTAACTCTCTTTGAGATTTAAGAATAATCAATTCGGGACAAGTGGAGCCCAATTTTCTTTAGTTCTTTTTGAACTAAAGAAGGACCAAATCCGAGGTGTGTGGAACCTCAAAAATCATTTTTTAATATAAAATCACTCTGTTGGTTTTCTTGTTTTCCTTTTTGATAGGTAAAAGGCAATCCGACCATCAATCCAACCAGACTTCAACCGATCTAAAGTGGAACTTTAATCCGGAAGGACAATCCGACCGTTGCCTTTCCAAAAGGCAAAGGAGAAGGTATCGTCTCCTAACTTTTCTTATTTCTGATAGAGCATCAAAATAGGCAAATCTCCTTTATTTTGGTAGAGCATCAAAATAAAGAGTCCAAAACATGATAAGTTGGTCATAAAATCAACCCTCCTTCGTAAGAAGGGAGAATTGCGTGGGTTTTGATTCTCATTCAATGGGATACGCAGGCAAGCTACGTAAGGGCTTCAAATCCAAAAAGATCAAAGCGATCTCTTTTCTTTATTTACTGCTTTATTGAATGTATTATTTAGGGAATGTGTGATCGACCTAGAACCCATAAGGGCTAGAGTTGATATCCCATATTTTGAGATTCTTGAATTGTAATAATTTAATTATCGCTTTCTTAACTGCTTTATTGCTTTATTTTCATCTAATATGCTCATGCATCTATATATCTTATCCTTTAAACTGCTCGTGAAAACATTTTAAATCAAGGTTAAAATTAAAAGCCAGGTTCAACAGAAAACCTAGTCCCCGAATCCTCTTTGGTTTCAAAGACTAGTGCACTTATTTTCCTTTGGGATAAATTTGGAGTCAAAATGGGTTTTTTACCTTAAATTTTCTCAACAAAAATAAATTAAGGTGGCGACTTCAAAACGTAAAAATCATTTTTAAAAGGTATTAAGGTCGCCTCCTCCGTGAGAAATCGTTCCCTAAAATAAGCATCCCAACCTCCTTGGATGGGGGTGCTTGGGTGAGGCCTCACAGTATGATTCTCATTTTAGAAGATCAAAGAATGCACATCCAAGATTAAAATCAAATTATGGTTATTGGCCTCAATATCATTCCAAACCACATCATAGGACAAAACCTCAATAAAAGTATAGAATTCATTTGAGATGTCACTATTGTGGGAAATCTGGTCATTCAAACTTCAAATGCCATATTAGAAATGTGCATTTAAGATATGTTGATGCTAACCCCCAAGGACCCAAATGCATTTGGGTACCTAAAGCAAAATGAATTCCATCTTTTGTAGATGTGCCTTAAATCCACAAAAAAAGAAGAATCGTGGTATTTAGATAGTGGATGTTCAAGGCATATGACGAACAATGCAAATCTTCTCTTAAATTTGGAAGAGAAGAAAGGAGGGAAGGTGACCTTCAGAGACAATGGTTAAGGTAAAATCATCAGAATTGGCAAATTGGTAAGACTGATAAACCTTATGTTGAATATGTGTTGTTGGTTGATGGTTTGAAGCATAACTTGATTAGTGTTATTCAATTATGTGACATGGAAACAAAATTTCCTTTACTTCTAAGAAATGTTATTGTCACATCCCAATTTTGGAACATGACGGTCCTAGGATGTAGGAATAGTATAAGGCTACCGATACCCATAGAACTCTTCTTTAACCTATAAACATCACCTGCTATGATATATCTATATCCATATAATAAGTCTATCTATCATCCTCTATGATCATATATGATCTCAACACATATTATATATTAAATTTCAGTAGCTAATAATATTACAGACCATACTAAGTATAATCATCCCAATAATTTACATATCCATGGAGCATCTAAAATATACACAAAGAATATATACAAGTTCAATATTTACATTATTATAACACAGCTGGATCCACTGATGAAGAAATCTTGGACAAGCTCTATTCCTGACCTGAAAAGATAAAACCACTAAAAGGGTGAGTATTTTCATACTCAGTGAGTCAATATATATATTATCATACATTAACCTGGGTAGGAAACAATAAATGAATAGTATTAACAATTGACCCATGGAAGGGAAATGACTTATAGACATCAAATATAGCTGTATAGGCACTGGGAGAAATAATAACCATATATATATAACAAATATTAGGCCATGAAATGCATATCATTATCAATATAACATGTAAATAGCATAAGGTGGACCATACCTTATGGTTAGGACCATAACCCTTCCTAGCTAGGGTATCACTGGAATTTCATTGTGTACAATACTGATGGTATTTACCTACTACCCCATCAGTAAGTAGCTCTGTCATACAAATATTAGAATATGTTAAAGACAGCAAATAAGATATCAAATAGGCAAGAGATTCAGCAAGGCTCAATTTTTGTAACTTTAGCACATTTGAGCTGTTTAGGCAAGTAAACACATATAAGATCATTATCCTTAACAAAGGAACATTATAGTATAGGCAAAATGCCACAAAAGTCATTTAGGATACAAGTTCAAAATATATCAAAAAGACACATTTATACTAGTGACAAAGAAAGTCACCCATTTTAGCAAATTTGGTAACAATTGGTTTCTTAAGGAAATTAACAAAGGTCATTTTGTCGAGCACTTGGTGTGCACCAATCAGTCCTAGCCGCCACTAAGAAGTCCAGAAGGTCAAGTAGCTCAAAATAAGCTAAGTAGCACCCTCTACACTTTAAGTAGCACCCGCTACACTTTAAGTTGCCCCGCTACTCTGAAAAATCACCAATAAAAACTAGCCATTGGAAAAGCTATCAACCACACTTTTTGGCATTAAATGAAGCCAAAAGGCTATATTTCATCCAAGACTATAAATATGAGTTGGTGGAAAGCTTAAAAACAAGAGAATAATATTTGAGAACTTATTATTGAGCTATTGCACCAAATCATTCATATTTATGGCTTGAAAAACTTATTTACTATAAAATCATTTTTATGAGCTATTAGTTGTAAATTTTTGAGTTGGTTAAAACTCATTGATTGTTTGAAAGTTGGAAAAAATTTAAAGGGGATTTTTCTTCTTCTCATCTCAAGTAATTCTTAAGGGTTTGAGTGTGAGCTTTAGTAAAACACTTGTATAGGTTTGAGTGTGAGCATTTGAAAACACTTTGTAAGGTTTGAGTGTGAGTCCAAACACTTGGGTTTGATCTTACACCCATAAAAGGATCAGGTAAAATACTCAAGTGTGATATTGAGGAGTGTACGTAGGCAAGTGTTGGCCGAACCACTATAAAATTCTTGTGTTTGATTTTTCTCTTTGTTCCTTCATCTTATTAATTTTTAATTTGCCCTTAATTTTTCATTCTAACCAATTCACCCCTCCTCCCCCCTCTTTGTTGCCAAAGGGACTTTCAATTAGTATCAGAGTTTTGTATCCACTCTTTCAAAGATTTAATCATCTTTGATCAAAGATCATATGGTAAACCAAACAATCAACATTATTGAAGGTGGCTCCACCGTGAGACCACCTTACTTTAATGGCACCGACTATCCTTATTGGAATAATATAATGGAAATCTACATGGATAGTGATGGCATTGATCTTTAGGATGTTGTAGAAGTCGGTTATACAATTCCTACAAAAATTGTTGATGATATAGAAGTTATCAAAACAAAAGGTGAATGGACACCGGCGGAAAGGAAAACAAATATGAGAAATCGAAAGGCTATGAATACTCTCTATTGTGCCCTAAGTAGAGATGAGTATGGCAAAATCTCCTATTGCATTTCGACAAAGAAAATTTGGGATACTCTTGAAACCACTTATGAAGGAACTAATCAAGTCAAGGGTAAGAAAATTCATATTCTTCTAATTCTTACTCATGGATATGAGCTTTTTCAAATGTTACCAAATGAGAAGGTATCCGAAATGTACAATAGCCTAATGGTAATTGTAAATCAAATGAGGAAGCTTGGGAAGAATTACTCTTAGGAAGATATTAATTGTAAGATCTTGAGAGTTCTACCCAAAAGGGATTGGGAAGTAAGAGTAGCTTCAATAAAAGAAGCTAGTGACTTGAGCACCCTCCCAACTGACAACTTGTTGGGAAAACTTCTCACACATGAGATAATATTATCTCAAAACAAAGCTGAAGAGAAGAATAAGGGGATAGCTCTCATTGTTTCCAAGGAGGCTTCTTCAATTGATAGTGAAGAAGGGGAAGATGATGGAGATATGGCTATGCTCATACTAAAAATAAGGAATTTAATCATTAGAAGCAAAAAGCCATATGAGAAGTAAGAACATAAAAGCAATCAAGTGAAATGTTTCGAATGTGACAAGTATGGTCATATTAAATCTGATTGTCCAAGGCTTAAAAACAAGAAGAATTATAAGAAGAAAGCTTTGGCGGCCACTTGGGATGATTCAAATGAATCAGATGATGATGAGAAAGCTAGAAAGGATGAGGAGGTCAATATTTACTTAATGGCTTTTGATGAGAACACATCTTCTAGTGAGGTAGGTAATTCTAACTTCACTAATAATGATGATGTTATGCATATGTTGGAATCATTGCTTTCAAAGTATCATAAATTACAAAGCAAATATGATAATTTGAAAATAATGACAAATGATATTTTGAATGCATGTGATGGCTATATTGATGAGATAGCTGCTTTAAATGCCTAAAAGTGAGTTAGAAAATATTATCCTTCAAAAGACTCAAAGTCTTGATGATATTTGTAATGAAAATTTGAAGGATAAATTATCTACTCATAATGAGTCTATATCCAAACTTTGCAAAGGCAAAGATAAGTTAGATGAGATTCTTAAATCTTAAAGGTGTCCAATTAATAAGTTTGGACTTGGATATAGTGAAGGTGGTAAGTTATCCACCTCTAAAATCACTTTTGTTAGGGCATCTAGCTCCACTTCAGATTTTCCACTTATGCCTCCATATAAGGTCATAAGACCTAAGAATGACATGCCTAAGGCATGGGGTCAAAGAAGACCTTCATTTGCATAAACTAGACCATGACCACAACATAAGTCTAGAACTCAATTTAGACTAAGCAATGATGTTCGTCATAATATGAGGTGTCATTATTGTGGTAAAGTTGGTCACATGAAATATAGATGTCATGTTAAAAAATTGCATATAGGTTATATTAATTTAATTGCTCTTAATGCTAACCTCCAAAGACCCAAAGGAAAAAGGGTACCAAAAATACATTCTTCTACTTTTTTTGTGTAGAAATTCTTAAAGAAGAATGATGGAACAAAAATGGTCTATCAACCTCCATATAGAAGAAATGGTGTAATCAAAGCCTATGCATTAAAGCATATAGAAATAGAATGGCACATAGACCATACACCAAAGGTTACGAAGCATTCAACAATATGAAGATGTCATATGATAAAAAGCACTACCTATGGAGCAATGGTAGAAAGCCATAATGGAAAATAGCATGAGAGGTAAACAAATATCACCTTTTACCATTTTGAAATTTAAATAATTGATATGTTATGAAATTGATTGGTGGCATGTTTAATTGTTTAAATATATTTTGAAAAATATTTTTGCTTTGATGATCCCTTGTGTACCCCATTGAATACTTTTTATTTATTAAGGGGGAGAAATGCTTAAAATAGAAGGAGAAATTATTTAGACCCTTTTATGTGTTGAGCAATTTATTTTCAAATGGGAAGCGCAAAATCTTTTTGTTGATATCAAAAAGGGGGAGAAGTTATACAAGTGTATATTTGCAAAAATATTAATTAAGCTTTTTTGTATGTTTCCTAAACACTTGTATGTATGGTTTTGTTATCATAAAAAAGGGGGAGATTGTTAGACCCCTTGAGTTTGATATTAATTTTAATGATAACAAAACATGTTGATTGTGTTATTTTTACTAACAATTTTGTTTAAGTTGTTTAAGACATGAGAAATCATGACTATTGCCAAAGCATAGGTTTAACATATCCAATGAACCAATATGTTCAATCAAATACTGCTCTTATGTAGATTGATTTAGATTATGAACTATATATGGATGGAAAGATATGGATGTCTAATTTCAGGAACATAAATTAGATTGAGTATTGGACATTGAAAAAGGGAGATATGAATTTTTAAATGAATTATGCTCAAGATGACAGACTAGGATAAAACAGTTAGGGAAAATTTAAAATATTACTGGGAATTATAGAAGATGAATTTGAATATGATATTTCACAAGATTGAAATTCTGGATGTCTACTTTCATATAGAGAAAGAATCAAGTAATTCTGACTTTTATAGAAGGAGAAATTAAAACTTTAGTGAAGCATACTCAAATTGTCTTATAGATATGAGCAAAAAAATATTTGGATTTTTTAGAGTATAAAGATGGATGATTTTAGAGTTTTTATAAACTAAAAAGTTATAGTAGATTAAATTTTCTAAAAAAAAAATGGAGTATAATTTAGAGTTGTACATCTCAAAATATGAAGAAATTAAGTCGTACCTACTACCAATCAGTCACAATCGCTACTAAGAAGTCCAGAAGGTCTAGTAACTCAAAATAAGCTAAGTAGCACCCTTTACACTTTAAGTAGTGCCCTTTACACTTTAAGTAGCACCCGCTACATTTTAAGTTGCCCTCGCTATTCTGAAAAATCATTAATAAAAACTAGCCATTGGAAAAGTTTTCAACCGCCCTTTATGGCATTAAATGAAGCCAAACGACTATATTTCATCCAAGAATATAAATATGAGTTGGTGGGAAGTTTAAAAATAAGAGAATAATATTTGAGAACTTATTATTGAGCTATTCGACTAAGTCATTCATATTTATGGCTTGAAAAGCTTATTTATACTAAAACCATTTTTCTGAGCTAAGTTGTAAAATTTTGAGTTGGTTAAAACTCATTGATTGTTTGAGAGTTGAGCAAAAGTTAAAAGGGATTTTTCTTCTTCTCATCTCTTATAATTCTTAAGGATTTGAGTGAGCCTTAGTAAAACACTTGTATAGGTTTGAGTATGAGCCTTTGAAAACAACTTGTAAGGTTTGAGTATGAGCCCAAACACTTGGGTTTGATCTTGCACCCATGAAAGGATCAAGTAAAATACTTAAGTAAAATACTCAAATATGATCTTGAGGAGTGGATATAGACAAGTGTTGGCCGAATCACTATAAAATTCTTGTGTTTGATTTTTCTCTTTCTTTCTTCATCTTATTAATTTTTAATTTGCCTTTAATTTGTCATTCCAACCAATTCACCCCCCTCTTGGTTTCCAAAGGGACTTTCAACTTGTATTATAGTTTAATTGGCTAATCCGATGCGGATTTTGCTGGTACTTGTATGGATAGGAAAATTACCTCTGGTACTTGTCAATTCTTAGGAAGTTGCCTTGTCTCTTGGTTTAGCAAGAAGCAAAATTATGTAGCTTTATACACCGCAAAAGCTAAATATATGGTTGTCGTTTGTTGTTGTGTACAAGTGTTATGGATAAAACAATAAATTTATGATTTATGTGTGCATTTGGACAAGATTCTTATTAAATGTGATAACACTAGTGCTATCAACTTATCAAAGAATCTTGTTCAACATTCTAGAAGAAAGCATATTGATATTAGACATCATTTTCTAAGAGATAATGTGTTGTGCAATAATGTTTCTCTTGAATTTGTTGCTCAAATAATCAACTTGCAGATATTTTCACAAAACCCTTGAATGAGGAGCGTTTGAATTTTATTAAGCATGAATTGGGAATGTTAGATGGTAGTGAAGTTGAAAAATTGAATAGATTAATTATTTATTTTTTTTAGAAAATTTTTATTTTGTAGCGCTCGCTATAACTGTTTGTATTTCCTGCTACTCTGGGCAGATGTGTACCATTTTACACCCTCAAGAGTAACGACCGCTGCTATAGCTGTAGTGCCTGTGAATCTGGGTAAACTTTCATGTTTTCTCTCTTCCTAGAATCACGACCGCTACAAAATATGATAACGACTGCTACGCTGTTAGCATACCTTTTGTGTCTTATAGTAGCTCCCGCTATTCTAAGTAATAGCCACTATCGAGTCTTTTTAAATGTTTTTTATCGCGCCTTTTAGCATTTCTCACAGATCTAAAATTTATATTTCTCATTTTTCTCTCAAATTTCTTGAGTGAAACTTAAAATCGTCATTTCCTATTACCAAAATCCTACTTTCTCACCATCCAATCACACAAAATGCCTCCTAAACGAACTAAAACCCTAGAAAAATGAAAACCCTCTTATGCTAAGAAATCTAAGCTCACTAAATCTTCCTCCTATGAAGAATCTAGTCTAGTTCTTCAGAAACAAAGTCATTTTCGCCTCCTCCACCACCTCCTTTTCGTCTTTAAAAAGAAAAATAGAAAGTAGGTGCATCCTTTCAACAACGTCCACAAACCTAGTCATCACCAACTTAACCTGCTACTCAACCTATAACTCTACCTTCGGACCACAACCATCTTCTTCATTCTCTTACTGAAGAGCAAAAGAAGAGGTTTGCTATCCTTAACTCCAATCAAAACATCTTGCCTTTTAGGTATATAGTTTGGGATGCCTTGAGTAGATTAGGTTTAGCTTAGTACATAAGGGCTAAATTAGCCATTATTAATTGGACTTTTATGTCTAATTTAACCTATACATGCTACCCCCTCCTTGTCCAAGAGTTTTTCTCAACTCTTAAGGTGAATACCACTTCAGGTTCATCGTATGGGATTATGACTTTTACATTATTAGGACATCCTTATACTCTAAATAGAGTCCAATAAGTCTAAATTTTTTGGTTTTTTGATCATGGACTTGACAACTTTCCTGATTCTTTCAATGAGTCTAAGTTCTGGAGGAAGATTAGAGGTTTTACACATCATTTAACCCTAAAACCTCTAAAGTTACCAACATTTGTAGTCCTGTGTTAAAAATCTTGCATCGCATTATAGTCTATATTATAAATACAAGAGGGACTAGTTATAACACAATGCTAAAATCATACCTATTTTATTTATGGTGTATTGAGAAGGGGCACAAGCTGGCTTCTGATAGATGGCTTGGGGATCACCTTGATTCGCTGTCAAAATGGAAGTCTGGCGATATAGTTATTGGTCATTTGGAGACTAAAATTGCTGTGGAGTTAACCTGAACCAATCCAAACCCTAGGCTTCGTTTTGATCCCGCAACCATTTCATACCAACTCTTGCATCACCTTTATGATTAATACAAGTACCTAGGCATCCAACCCTAGCTAAAATGTCAATAGTGGTGAAAAATAGGGATGGGGAATATATCCTTGGGATGATGTTGTGATTGGAAGACAGGATCATGAACCTATTCGAGTCTCTCCTCCAACTCCTTCTACTAATCTTGCACCTTCACCCACTCCAACAACTTCTGCCTCTTATGTGCCTCCACTGATGGATTATTCTCAAATGGCTTCACTTATAATAAGTCGCCTTGATATGCTTGAGCGCAAGGTGTTTTCTCAAATTCAGAAACTTGACGATCGCATCACCAAGATTGCCTCTACACAGACTTTTATCAAAGGGGAAATTCATCATCTTTGTCGCCAGCAGTGAAAATTAATTGACACACTTCATGAGACTAAAGTCCTTCACTCTACGGCTTCAAAATCCAATGATGTAGTTTCGAGTCCGATTGGTGACACTCCTGTTGATCCACCTATTGATCCCCTAACAGATCCTTAGATTTTTAGGAGTGTTTTCTGCTTTTTCTTTGTCTTTTTATCAGTTTTTGTACATTGATGACCTTATAGGTCAATTTTTAGATACATGTCTCTTTTTTGTTGTAATTATAAATTTAGGATATATTTATGTATTTATTGATGATTTTGAGTTAATCTTAGAACTCTTGTTGCTTCTAATGAGTATTTAAACTAAAATGTATTTGCAAATCTTGATTGACAGTAAAATATTGAATGTTATTAATAAATTCTTGTTGTTTGGACTATAATTGTTGCATAATGCTAATTGACTATTTCTTTTTCTTGTTGTTTTGTGATTGGTTTATGATAAATGTTGATGCATATTGCTGCATTTTGATGATAGTTATTGCATTATGCACATTTCAATCTAAACACACCATATTTGCTTGTTGACACCAATTTCATGCATTTTTACAGCAAATTTGATTTTTTGACAGCAAAAACCTCCCTTTAACTACCTGTTTTTTTTTATTGATTTCAAACAAAGAGGGAGTACAAGTGCAAAAATGTTAAAAATGAGTTTTAAAAATTGTTGGCACAAACTCAGAGGGAGCTTTGTATCATTATTCCAAAAATTCTTCTTGGTTCACATTTTTATCTTTTGAACTCGAAAGTTGTTTATCACCATAAAAAGAGGGAGATTGTTAGACCTTTAGTATTCAAACATGCTCATTTTGATGGGTACAAATAACTAATTAAACTACTAATCTTGTTTGTTTGATTATATGCAAGGTTTACTATTTTAGATTATTGTTTGTTGGTATGTAACGCGCGCTACACTTGTAAGTAGCCTCCGCTACTTAAGTTCAATGAAGGCAAAGATCTGAGAAGAAGTGATATAGCCTCGCTATTGAATAAGCAACCCTTGGTACTTAGTAAGTAGCCCCTGCTACATAGTAGTAACAATTGCTACAAAGTGATCCAGAAGACACAATAGCTGAAAGACTTCAGTAGCACTCGCTGTAAGTTACGTAGCCCTCATTACTTAACTATATAGCGCCCATTACCTAAACAAGTACCCGCTTCTACATATGTTGAAGTTGAGTAGCAGCCGCTACAAACATGTCATAGGCACAAGCTTCAAGTCCAAGAGGTCCAAAAGCTCAAGAGTTAAAGGAGCAGAGGAATAACGCCCACTATAGGGAGTATTGCTTGCTACAAAGATAACTAAGAGACACATAAGCTTTTTGGAGAAATCAGAGGAAGCGTCGCGCCTGCTACATATGAAGTAGCATCCGCTACTTATAAGAATTCACTACCGCTATATGGAAAGTCACAGCCGCAAAGTTCTTCATTCTAAAAAGAGTTGCGCCCGCTATAAGATAAATAGAACCCACTACTTTCGTAGTAGCGCCCACTACTCATTGTGTAACTACCACTATAGTTCATATTCTGACAAAAATATAACCATTGGAAGAATGTTGATTTACATTAAATGTACATTTAATGTACTCAAACAACTCTTTTAAGCTAAAGACTATGACTATGTGTTGGTATGAAGTTAACAGAGTTACAACAACCATTCATAGTATATTAATTTATACCTTTAAAGAATTCATGTATTCTTAAGCTTAAATTTGAGTTTCTTATTGTAAAGAAAATTAAATGCTAAATTTCAAGGTTGTTGAAATGTAATTAATTTATGAATCTTTTGGGTTGTGTGTGAGCCTACTTGTAAAACACTTATAAGATTTAGTGTGAGCCAAAACACTTTAAGGTTTGATCTTGAACCTATGAAAAGGATCAAAGTTGGTGAATTACTCATATGTGATCTTTAGGAGTGGATGTAGACTTGTTTTAGTCGAACCACTGTAAATTTCTTGTGTGACTCTTCTACTCTTTACTAATTTTTTAGTTATTGTTAATTTTAAAAAACAACTAATTCCACCCCCCCTCCCCCCCATCTTGGTTGCTAAAAGACTTTCATCAACTCCAGCCCTTATGGGAATTCTAGGTCGACCACACATTCCCTAAAATAAGATCAAATACAAAATAAATTGATTTAGGAAAAGATGGATTTTTGGTGTTTTTGGATTTGAAGCTATTAAACAGTTTGCCTGCGTATCCCTTTGAATAAGAATCAAAACGCACACAGTTCTCCTTTTTTAAAAGGGGTTAGGTATGATTTTAGGAAAAATTTGATTTTACCTTAATCATTTTATCATGTTTTGGTTCTTTTAATTGATGCTTTACCAATTAATTTTGAGGTTATAACACAATACCTTGCTTTGTGACTCGAGCAGAGGACGTATTAGGGTTCGTCTGGATCGGAGTTTCACTTTTGCTTAGGTAACAAAATTAGTCCAAAGGTTTGATTATTGTCAAAATTTAATTACTGAGTTGAATTGATTATTCAAATTAACACAATGGTGATACTAGATTGATTCAAAGATAGATTGTTCTAGGTCTTCTATTCCTCAAACTCAAGGAGAATTGAAGAAATCAGTTAGAAATCAAAGAGAAATTAAGTGTTTATGATAAAAAGAGGTGAATAGAGGGGGAAAAAAGAGATCCAACTAAGGAAAACTCTACTTAGTTGTTATGATATATTTTTTAAAGGCTGATGGAGGCTTGTATTTATAAGAAAAAGGCTGGGGTCATGTTTGAATGAAAATTCAATGTGGGATTTAGAACCCCAACAAGACCGCTTGTTGGCAAGATGCAAGAGGCTTGGCAGCAGAGGGGCTTCACTTTGGTAGCACTTACTTGCCTAGGTGGCGTCAGAGACTTGCCTTGGTGGCAGTGTAGCCACTAAGTGCTGGTTGCTACTGCCACCATGAAGGCTAGCTGCAGCCAATGGCAAGGCCAGCTACCACCAAGGTTAGTTCCAGCCCCTTTTAGTCCAATTCACCCGATTTGAAGTGGTTTGATCTCCAATTCATGTTGATAAGTCTGGCACGGTCCAGTTTTTCTGTATTGAAGGTGGTTTTGACTTCCATTTGATTGCCTATTTGTCCGATGCGGGCCCGAGTCTGGTTGGTTCAAAATTATGTGTTCCCACACCTAAGTGTCAAAATTATGGACAAGAGAGAGGAATACCTATATAAACTTTGATTAGATTCTAGGTGGTTAGAGTCTAGATTGTAAAAGGATGATTGCTTAACCATTGAAAAAGAGCTCTTTAGTGGAGAGACCTTTGAATGTGTGATCATTGTGAGTGTGGACTAAACACATAGGCCAAACCACTATAAATATTAATGTTGTCTTTTCTCTCCTCTTTACCTTAATACTATGTTATTTTTATTGAAGTAATTCTTATATAAACTTCTACCAACCTTTTAATTTTAGGAGGCATCTAATTCTTGTTATCTAATATGAATTAGCATATCCAGTTTTGGCAAAACAAAACCACTTGATTGTTTAAATTATTTTATATCTTTATTAACTTGATTAGATATGTAAGTTTAAATATTAATTCATATTGTGTTGAACTACTTTTGTGAAATGATTTTATTGATATGAAAACTTCAATTGTTTTCTAGTTAGTTAATTTCAACTCTGATACATTATGTTTTTGGGTGATATAATTTTAATTTGTGTTATTTATTTAAGTTTTCTATATCTCTTATTATAAGATACTTGATTATTTCTTGAGATTTGATATTGAACTTATTGAAGTGAGATTACAAACTTCTCACATATAGACATTCACTTTAAAGGACCTTAAAATTAAAGTCCCAAGTTGACTTAAAAAAAATTTAGAAACCCAATTCACCCCCTCTTGGGCATTTTGAATATAACATATCATGAAGTGATTTTTCACCTTTGTTGAATTTTTGTTTTAAAAGCTCTAGTTTCCAATTAGTTTAAAACTCCAAGGATAAAACTCTCTACATGATTATCCTTTGGAAGTTTGATTTAATAAGACAAAGTTTCCCTCATCTTAGCATTGAATGAAGTGACAAATTTCCTATAATACCATTGCTTATGCTTTAGCACTTGAAGTGAGTTATAAGAAAGAAAAAAAATAATTAACAAAGGATGAAAAAGCAAAAAGATGATGTCTTGTTAGGATATCTTGCAAACGTGTCCTAGGTAAAAATCAAAGGAAAAAAAGAAAATATTTAGTTAGAAAATACATGAAGCTAGCTAATAACAAGTACTAAAAGTATGTTTTAAGATTGCTTATGATCATATAAAGGGGTTCGTCTTTTTTAAGCTATCCTAATTTAAGGTGTTCATTGACTAAGTAATTCAAATCAAAACAGATAGAGATGTTATATTAGATCATTACATTAAGCATTCATACATATATTCATAAATTACATTAGCATTTTGTTACATAACCATCATTGCCTTAATAAGAAAACTATCCTTTTTCAAACTAATCTTAGGAAAGAGGGAAGAGGGTCTATTGAAACTTGAGTAATCAATAGTTGGGAAGCACATTTGAAAGCATCAATCTTGGGATGGCTGGTATAGAGGAAATGATAAAAAAGATATTGAATGCAAAAGGGGATGCTAATGGAATTAAGGGTGCCATTTCTAAAAATAATTCTATCCAATATGAATATCTTTATGATGACTTTGACCATCAACTTAAATGAGACCATAAGACTAAATATAACATCTTAGCATGCTTGACGCAGTGTTGGGTGTGAAAGTAGTCCCACATTGTTTTTGGATAGAAATGTTAAGTGGTTTATATAGTCCATCTATTTACTATCATAATAACTCGAGTTAATAATTTTAGGTTGGAGTTGAGCCATAAAACATCATGTTATTTAGAGCCAATTTCGGGACGGACTATTACAATTTGGTATTAGACCCACCTTGGGGTCAGATTGTATAGAGGTGATGGGCCATGGGGAAAGGGCTATCTGTAGAGCAAATCACGAGATGGAGTCACCCGGGACATTAGTGAACCATAATACCCAAGGCCGATCAAGGATTAATGGCTTGAGCCCAATTGTAAATGAACCAACTTAGTTGCGACGAGGTCGCACCCTAGAAGGAGAGTGTTATATCCTAACATGTTTGAAGCGATGATGGTTGTGAAAGCAGTCCATAACGTTTATGGATAAAAATGTCAAGTGGCTTATATAGTCCAGCTAGTTACTATATAAATAACTTGGATTAACTATTTTAGATCGGGGTTGAGTCATAAAACAGCAGGTGCTTTGGAGCCAGTTTCAGGTCAGACCGTTACACTAAAGGAAAAGTGATCATAAAGGATCCATTGGAATTTTCTCAAACTGATAAGTATAAGGCATTAGCTAAGTAAATTAAGAAGATGCAAATCACGCTTAAGAGAAATGGGCTTGAAAGATGTTATGATATAGAAGAACTGGACATTGCTATAATTGAAAATTTTCCTCCAATGTTTAAAATGCTAGAATTGCTAAAGTTTGATAGCACTAGTGATTTAAGGGTGCACTTGAGGCGGTATGTTATTATTATAGGAATTACTGGATTGTCTAAAGCCTAATGCCAAGTTCTTTATCTTATATTTAATGGAATTGTTGTCCATTGGTATTTTGATTTGGATAATAAAATCATGATGGATAGGGGAGAGTTGGCTAAAAGTTTCCTTATCAAATAATGTTCTTATAACATACAAATTAGTGTTACTTTACATAATTTTGAAACCATTCACCTGAAGTACTATAAACTTTTGTTGAATACTCAATTAGACGGAGAAAAAAGGCTGCACAATTGAAATCTAAGCCTACCATAAAGGACCAAATAAAAATATGTGTGAAAGGTACTCCTCCTAATATTTATGGGAAGTTAGTCTACATATCTCAATCCAATTTTAGGCAATTGTATGAAGCTAGAATCCAAGTGGAAGACATGTTGTATGATAAAATAAGGAATATTATTAGAAATGGTGATAGCCATTCTGATCCTAGAGAGCCACATGATGCTAAAGTATTAAATGTAAACTTTTGAGCCGAAATAGGAAATTTTTGCATTTGCGTTAACCGCGATCTAAAATAGTTCAGGAGCCAAAAGTGAAAGGGATATTATAACCTTTGAGTCCTAAACTAGTTCCAAATCTTATACTTCAAAGGTTTAATCTAAAGATTTACTATTACTTTCATTAGTCGAAGGGTCACCATACAAATCAATGTGGTGATTTAGAAGGCATACAATACAAATCTCATTGAAGATGAAAAAATTTCCAACCCCAAGTGGAATCAACCAAACTTCAATAGTGAGAGATTGGATGATTGGAAAAAAGAAGAACCATAGATTTGGTTATTGCATTCTACAAATGAACATTTTTCTTTTATGAATTGGACTTTAATTTAGTGAATTTGAATGTTTTCTTTAATAATGCTACTTTATAAGCTTGTTTTATATGAGTTTTATGCAAATTTATTTATTTAATTTAGGTGTAACTCAATAGCATGACTTCATATTTGAGGCTAAAGAGAGATGAAAAGGAGAAATAAAAGGAAAGAAACTTGGGAACATTTATCTAGACTAGACAAAGGCTAAGTTCCTTAATTTTGTCATTGATCCCTACAACCATAAGCTGGAGGCAATTCCTGTGAACACTCATTTTTACACCCCTCGGACTTGCATCGACCCGAACGACATTCCTCGGAACCGAACCAACACCCGGATAGACTCAGAACGGCCTCAGAACGAAGTTGGGCCCCTGGTGCCGCCCTCTAGGCTTGGCATTGCCGCCAGCACTGCCACCCCCTTTGGGCGGTAGCCGCCAAGCCCAAGGGCGACAGCGTGGCTCCTTGCCGCAGTTGCCGCCCTCCTTCAGGGCCTGTGCCGCCAAGGCACTGGGGCAGTGCCGCCACCCCCTTTTGGCGGCAATGCCTCCTCTTGCCCGCGGCAGCGACGATTTCCATCCGATTTTCTACAAATCCCATATTGAAAATTGATGGGATTCGACCCCTGGAGCTCCTATTATAAGTAGAGGGCCTCCCCCCACCTTCCAAACAACAACAACGAAGGAACAACAGCCAGAAACACGCCCAGGCTCACAAAAAAGAAAGGAAAAAAGACAAGAAATCATTTCCATCACTAGATTTCGTCTTTTTTCCTCTCAAGGTGATATTTTCTTCTTCTTTGGCTCTCTTTCGATTTAAAAGAGTTGCCATTAGGAGCGTATTGAGCCTCTTAGTTGAATATTTCCTTGAAGCAAGGTCCCTCTGCCGATTCGCTTTCTTAAGAGCTAAGAAGGCATCCTGACTCATCACCTCGAGGCGCCATCCGATCCAAGGTGGAACTCCGCTCCGGAAGAGCACTCCATCCGCCAACATCCCTAGAAGCTAGGGCAAAGGTACGTTTTCTAACTCATCCTCTTTATTTTGGTAAAGCATTAAAATAAAGAATCAAAACATGATAAATTAGGCATAAAATCAACCCTCCTTCGCGAGAAGGAAGAACTGCTTGGGTTT